>JADRCD010216702.1:24209-59713 GCA_019843815.1 Montemys delectorum
CTTTCTTTCTTTCTTTCTTTCTTTCTTTCTTTCTTTCTTTCTTTCTTTTTTTCTCTCTTTCTTTCATTCTTTCTTTCCTGTACTGTCAACCATGGGAGCAATTTTAAATGGGAAATAGATTTAGATACTGAACTACAATTTATTAAAGTCTATTTTTGTTTTAAATCTAGCCTCAGCAATAATTTATATGGAACTCATTATATTATTTTAATTAAATTTATTCATTCACTGATATTGTCCTATCTACCATGATTTTTTCCTATATGATTATATAAACAAATTTTATTTATATATAATATAATAAGTTATATTATATATACTGTAATATATATGTATATATGTTGGTCACTATCATCCCCTCCACTCTAATCTCTTTCCCATCCCGTCAATCATTCCTTCTCTCCTACAAGTCCCTTTTCTACATACGAGTTGTACTGTTTTGTGTGGGACCTACAGAAGTTTAACCCAGGGCTATCTTCATGACCATGAGTGTGATCTACTCATTTGAACCTGCTGTGTCAGTGGGTACACAACTGACAAGGACTACTTAAGTACTTATCAATGGGCAAAAGGCCCCATGGGCCCTTTCCCCTCCATATAGAATGAAATGACAGTCTTCCATGTAGAAGTAACAAATCCATATAGAGACACTCTACTGAGTGGTTACCTGCTTTCCCTGGCAAAGCAACAATCTTTACACAGCAAACAGTGGGGGCTCAATTAGTGAAACAATGAATCATGACATAACATATCTTTTCAGGCTCTGTTCCAAGTTGTGGAGATTCTGGACTTCCAAGAATTTACTCTATTGATAGGAGTATAGCCCAACTGATAGTGTTTGCTGAGCATGTATGAGCCCCTGGATTTGGTCCCTAGCATCCCATAAACTGGGCATGGAAGTACATGTCTGTAATCCTGATACTTGGGAGGTGAAGGCAAGGTCATCATCACTTAAAGTGTGTACCACATGAGACCTTTTCTGGAAAAGAAAAAAAAAAGTCTATTCTATTGTGAAAAGATGTAGAAATCAGTCAGGGAGCTGTAGAAAATTAAATGATTTGAAAATAATTTTCATTACTATGATTTCTTGAATGCGTGGCAAATTAGTTGTAACAATGACAGAAAACTTTTAAACAGATGAGAATTAATTTAATATACCGCATTGAAAATTTGTTCAGTGAAAATTACGACACGTTAGGAGAATCATGATGGGGGAGCAAATGGAAAGCTGATTTCTTGCATTGCTGGAAAGGCTTAAAAATAGGAGAACTGGCTGTTGCTAGATTATCATAACCTAATGAAGCGTTTAGCAGGAACTGGGGACCGGCAATGAAAGGCATCTGGGGAAAACCCAGCCAAGTTATCAAGACAATGGTGGCGATGACAATATCGGGACACACTTAGAGTAGTGACAGGGGATTTGCTTAACTAAAAGGTTGAAGTACAGATTTCACACCGAGAGCCACTCAGTGCCATTACTCAATATGAATGCTTGGAGAAAAAACGGCCACAGATGTACCATGCCTGAGCAAGTGGTACTACCGACAGGCAGAGTATGAAAAATGAAAAACAAGCCAATAGTGCCGAACACAATCTCAGAATAAGAAACGCTATTGAGGCACCAGTTTCATGCTTCATTCTCCCCCCACCCCCTAGACAGAGAAGACAACAGAAGCAGAAGCCAGGAGGAGAAGGAGCCATACATTAATCCCAGTGAGTGGAGACATCTTGTACATTGAGGAAATAGAGAGTGTCATTAGGAACAAGATTGCATTTCTCAAACGCACAGCACTGGAAGACAAGGCTTTATGGAAGGAATTGTGATAAAACAAGAGAGAATGGAGAGAAATGTGGTGGAAAGTGGATTTCAGGCAAAAGTACTTGAAATAACACAACAAAAATATATTGAGAAATGCCATGCATGTATTTTTTTTTAAACAAATGGATGCAACTTGCACATTGCTCTGGTGCAGATACAGCTGGTAGTACGAATGGTACTATTTTCTATCCTTATGGTAGGGAGAATCACATCCGTGCATCTGTAACCTTTTAGGGCACAGGGGGCTTTGTAAACATGCTTACATGAAGGTGGGAGGATTGTTCTGGATGACCCATGTGGCTCTGACGTAAGCATAAGGATCCTTACAAAGGAAAGAAAGAGACAGAAGGGTCAAGGGAGGAAAGAGAAAGGTAGAGGTGGAGATTGGAATTATCACACCTTTTGATTTGAAGACGAAGGAAAAGACCAGGAATCAAGAGATACAAGTAGTCACCGGAGGCTGAAGAGAAACACAAAATAGACTCTTTTCAGATATTCCAGAAGACTACAGTCCTGGTAACCCAGAGGCTCTGATTTCTAGAACTGTGAGAAAATAAGTTTACTTTTTAAAGCTACTATTTTTTTTTAAGTACTTTGTCACAATAGCTATAGAAAACTGGCACAGTCCTCAGAATGGCCACCTTCTGGGTGGGTACATGAATATGGTGGGATGTTGCTCCCGTGATTAAGTTAATAATCAGCAGACTTCATGCTAGGCAAAGGGGGATGGTAGGGACTAGGGAAATGGCTCGGTCTATAAAGTACTTGCCAAACAAGTATAAGGATCCCACCTCAGATTCCCATTACCTATGTAAAATGTCAGGTACTGGGAAGGTTGAGACAGGCAGGTCTCAAGAACTCAATGACCAACCAATCCAGCCTAATTGGAGAGCTTCAGGGTCAGTGAATGACCTCTAAAAATAAGAATGTAAAGAGATCAAGGAAGGCACCCAACACTTTGGTCTCTATACACACACACACACACACACACACACACACACACACACACACACACTTTTCCTCCCTTAGTCACTCTGTGTTTATCCCATTAGAGAAAATGACACTCCCTTTGTCAAACACTGATAGTCATGGGCTCTTCTGGAGGAATGTTGTCTCATGGGCATCTCCTCTGTCTCTGAATGAAAGTTGAGAATCAGTATGAGAAAGTATCCAGTGTGGCTGTGTGTTCATAGTTGCAAAGACCATGTCCTATATGGATGGCCCCATTTCATGGCACTCCTTCCTATCCTCCTGTCTTAAATTCTGTCTGCCCTCTCTTTAGTGAATGAACATCTTGGTTATTTGAAAGAAACACCAGTAGAAGAATAGCTGTGTCCAGTGAGTGAGACTGAACAAAAATATGGAAAATCACATTGATGAAACAGCATCAAGTGACAATCAATTACTCAGCTTGCCACTCACTGGCTCTGTGCTCTCAAACTGGAATCTGTCCTCTCATTGTTCAGGTTTTTCACATCTAAAATGAGAATAGATTTGGTATGTATCACATATGATTGCTGGGAGATCCTGGAAACCTGGTACAGTTTTCTGTCCTTTAGAAAAGTTGAATGAAACATTCTGACAGGTATTGTATCATTTTATGGAATTGAACTGGGTGCTTCTGTTGCTGATTTCTTCAAACCTCTTGGTTCATCTTGGGAGAGAGCAGAAAACAATGGTGAGCTACATCATTATATAGTGGTTATAAGTAAAGGCTTTGAATAATAATGATGATGGCAAAGATGCTGATGATCCCTGACTCACAAAAACACTTAGCATAGTGTTTGGCATACAGCCGAATTTCAACAGACCTTTGTAATTACTACCATTGTTATGATTTGTGGAGGAAATTGGTAGAGGTAAGCAGGGAACCACAATCCAAATGACTCCTTTGTTTTCATTCGTGACCAATTTTCTAGTTTCTTTCTTTTTGTTTGGCTCCTGGATCTGTACTGTAGTTTTTCAATATTATTGTTGTTGTATGTGCATGTGTGGTATATGTATGTATACATGTGCATGTGTATGTGTTTATAAGCCAGAGGTAGACAACCGACTCTCTCATTCCCATTTCAGTTTCTGAGACCTTGTCATCCAAAAAATCTAGAGTTCAGCAATGTGGCTAGGCTGGCTGATCAGCAAGCAAGTCCTAGAGAGCCTCCTGTCTCCCTCTCTAGCATTGAGATTATGGGTTTGCACTCTTGCTCCTTGCTTCTTATGTGAACTGAGGTCTCATGTTTGGGGCAGGCACTTAACCATCTTCTCAGTCCAGTTCTTGATCTTTTTTTTTTTTTTTTTTTTGACATTTTCTTTTGCTCCTGCTTCGGCAGTCCTCTAAGCTAATCCTTTGGCATCAGATGTTGGCATCCTCTACAATTCCTGTCCACTGAGTGCACGTGTGCATTTGTGTGCATGCATACACATGCATTGTGAACGCACACGAATGATTGCAAATCAGTGTGCATAAGTCTGTTTGCATTATATACTCTGCATGTGTGCACAAAAGAGCGCAGAGAAGGTGGGTGTGAACTGTCTTGGCAGCATGAACGATTCATTTCATGATTACCTATCTCAAGGAAAGGGATCTTTATATACAGTGTGGTAGGTATCTCTGCCCACCCATCCCTGCCTATATCCCCAGGAAGAAAGGCTAGATGGGAAATGAGGGTAGGTCCTTTCACTGCCAAGAATGCTTTTGGTCAAATCTTCCTTGGAGTCACTTACACTATCTTGCAAACCGCAGGCAGCTATGAGATTTAGTATTGTTCCCAGGGACACAAAACTGAATTGGTAAGTGTTTCTCTGAGAAATTAATTTTACTGACACAGAAGTAAGACACTACTCTCAATGTGATTGCCTGTTTACCTGCCACTGTTTTAGACTATGAGTAATCAATCTGTGGGCAGGTATAGGGGTTTTCTTTCTATTTTTCTCTCTCCCTGGCTTAGCACACAGTAACCATACAACTGTCTCCAGACATTCGCTGTAGTAACGGGTGAATTCCATTTTGAGCATCAGGCCAGCTGTATCTGCTTGTGCCTCCACTTAAAAAGCCCCAGCAGATGTAGTGGCCAAAAGTCTATGTAGTGATACTACTGTTGTCCACTGGTGGACAAGACAAACAGATTTCATCACTTTTAGAAGTAAGAGAAATAGATTGAAGGGATAAACAACGAGATTCATAATCGGACAGTAGGATGTAGAAATAAGAGACACCACTTCTCTGCCACCATGTAGAAGGAGGTCATCCTTGTTCTGGAAGAGACAGGCTGGGGCCAGAGGAAAGAGACTGACTACTCCTTAACAGACCACGTAAGACCACTATGGGTATGGAAAGGAATCAGTATGTACATAGCCACTGTTCAGAAAGGATGGCTTAGCTTCATCTACTCATTGAGTGCCTATGGGGTACTAGATGTGGAACCATCTCAATTGCTTGTAGTACAGCCAACTTTGATTAGCTTTGAGTTCTGTGTACATCTGTGTTCAGACTGGTGAGTTTCCAAGAAGCCTAGTTAATTATTTTGACTGCACATCCTCTTTAGTGGTTAAAACAAACAAACTGTTGTTTGCTGCACCCTTGGTTGGAAGACACAGATAATAAACACACAGAGAAATATGCAATGATTTGATGGATAAATGCTGTGGATAAAAAATCAAATCAAATCAAGGCATAGGAAATGGAGGTTAAGTTATACAGCCTAAAAATCTGTAGCTCCTAAGAGGCAGAACTGGCACTTGGTAAATTGGAGAGCTGACTGATTGACATGCTTGATCTGTGACCAAGACACTGTGGAGCTTCTGGCCATGAATCTCATTTTTATTCCAACTAAGGGGATGCTAGAAAAAGAGGCCTTTTCATACGTTAGTCATCACGTGTTTACAAGCCCTTGCTATTCATCAGGCACCATGCTGAGCGCTGGAGATGCAGCAGACAGTAAAGCAGACAGGCTTTTGTGCTGGGAGGCTGGAGCAGAGAAGAGAAAGCCTAAACACTTGAAAAGGTACAATGTGCTTCAAAGGGAGAATGCAGGATAGGAGAAGAGGCAAAAAGCAGGACTATCCTAAAAGAAATGAGGTCAATTTACCAAAGACTTTCGTGTATTCCCATGTTCATTACAGTGCTAGTCACAAAGCCAAAATATGAAATACGCGTAAGTGTCCACTGAATGGATATGTGTGACACAGACATGCACACATTGGAATATGATCATTGGCAGCAACATGGATGAACCTGAAGGACAGTATGATAAATGAAGAAGACACAGAGAAAGACAGATGGCACATGATCTCAGCTGTGTAGAATATATAAGTGCTAGGCTAATAGGAGCAGAGAATAGAATGTTAGTTGCCAGGGACTAGACAGGATAGTGGATGGGAAGATGTTGGCCAAAGCATCAGTTTCAGTAAGTACTGATAAATTCTGTAGGACTATTGTACTAGACAGCAACTAAATAAAATTGCCAAGAAATTAGGTCTTAGATGATCATCATAAAAATTTGAATGTCTTGTAATAGATACATTAACCAGCTTTATTTGATAATTTGATGACAAAGCATCACATTGAACACATAAACATTGTTGTTTAAAAAGTAACAACATGGTCATCACACCCATAAACTCACAGCAGCTATGACTACTTGAATAAGACCTGCACAAGATCAAGCCAGCCAAACTTAGGCATAGATGTGGAAGTTACCCTTCAGGTTTCGGCCATTATTGAAGAGTTATTGGCAGAAGGGAAGGGGAAATTATTCACTTTTTTTTGAGTATTTGTCCACTGGTAGTTTTCCCATGATCCAGCAGACGGCCCCATAACCATGTACATATGATAGTACTAATTAGACTTAGTAGACTATCAAAAAAGAAAAGAAAAAAGACAAAGTTAGGAAGGAGGTATATTGGAGGGATATAGAAGGAGTTGATGAAGAAAATGAGTGGAAGAGATAATACTTCATGTCATACATGAATGAAATTCCAAAAGAAGCAAAAAAGAATTACAAGAGAGATAGGACTTTTCTCAGCTGGGCACTGGGGGAATACATCATTGAGGAAAGGTGTTGATCCACACTTTTTTTTTAAAAGATTTATTTTATTTATTTTTATGTGTATGAGTACACTGTAGCTGTACAGATGGCTGTGAGGTATCATGTGTGTGGCTGTTGGGAATTGAATTCAGGACCTTTGCCAGCCCTACTTGCTCCACCCCACTCACTATGGCCTGCATAATTCACTGTAGCTGTCCTCAGATGCACCAGAAGAGGGCATCAGATTTCATTAAGGATGGTTGTGAGCCACCCTGTGGTTGCTGGGATCTGAACTCAGGACCTTTGGAAAAGCAGTCAGTGCTCTTACCTGCTGAGCCATCTCACCAGCCCTGATCCAAACTTTTTTCCTTGCCCTGGGAGCTGGTATTGATAGTAAGTTTGTTGATTTTGTTGAGCAACCCTTCCTGCCTGGTTCCCTCCATTATCCTTCTTCCTCTGTGGATGACTGCAGAGGCTGAGTCCTTTCCATCTATCTTGCATCTACGATTTTGATGCTGTCCAGGGTGCTTTTAGTCTGTCCACTCCACAGTCCAGACCCAGGAGCCACTGACTCTGAATGATGTACATGACCCATTCATTCAAGGTGAACATACTCTCCCAGGCAGCCTGAGAAGTGTGGGAAGGGGATGGTGTGAGGGAGTCCAGCTCCTGCCTAGGAGTTTTCTTTGAAAGGAAATCTTTGGTGTCTAAGGAAGAGTGGGTGAGAAGCAGAAATCCGGAAGTGCAGCAGGCTTCCTTCTGGGCCTGTTTATAGGACAACTGTCAATTAGATATTGTCAACCGGAGGTTGTTCTAGAAATTCCCTGAAACAGAATGGCATGCTTACTGCCAGGACCTACACCTTTTATTTTCTCTCACCTGCCCATGTGGAGAAAGGTGTGCTGACCCTGGTTTAGATAGGCTATGGGAAGCTGTGGTGACTGGGGTGACTTCCTCCTGCCTGCTTTTGTGAAGCCCCTACCATTAATTTTCCTTTCATTACAATTATTGGTCTTACTCAGGCCTTGCGGCATTGAAAATACTATAACTGGTAGAGATGGAGCATTAGAGTCAGGCTTTTGAGTATAGCCAGGCCCCAGTTCTGGCTATATTCCTTGAGTCCTGATTCATCATTGTGTGATGAGGAACAGCATCCTATGCTCCTATTATCTTGGTCTACCATGATGGACTACATCTTCCAGGATCCTCAAGATAAAACAAACTCTCCCTCCAATAAGTTGCTTCTGTCTGGTATTTTGCCACAAGAAGACAAAATGTAACCAAGTTTTCCTAATAAGAACTCCATTGGGATGTTTAAGACAACCCAACTGCACTGCCAAGACCATTTTTGTACCAAATCTCATAGGCTCTGGTGTAGCCCAACTCCTTTCCACATGTGTACTGGCTAGTTTTATGTGTCAACTTGACACAGGCTGCAGTTATCACAGAGAAGGGAGCTTCAGTTGGGGAAGTGCCTCCATGAGATCCAGCTGTGGAGCATTTTCTCAATTAATGATCAAGGGAGTAGGGCTCCTTGTGGGTGGTGCCATCCTGGGGCTAGAAGTCTTGGGTTCTATAAGAGAGCAGGCTGAGCAAGTCAGGGAAAGCAAGCCAGTAAGGAACATCCCTCCATGGCTTCTGCATCAGCTCCTGCTTCCTGACCTGCTTGAGTTCCAGTCCTGACTTCCTTTGTAATAAACAGCAATGTGGAAGTAAGCCAAATAAACTCTTTCCTCCCCAACTTACTTCTTGGTCATGATGTTTGTGCAGGAATAGAAACTGTGACTAAGACAAATTGGTACCAGGAGTGGGGTATTCCTGTGACAACCTGACCATGTTTTGGGGAGGATTGTAGAAGGACTTTAGAACTTTGAACTAGAACAGCCACTGGCTGTTAAAAACTCTGTGGGATGTTTTGTAGGAGCTTGGAAAATCATGTTGAAAACAGTGCAGAGATGGAGGCCTGGCTTGTGAAATTTCAGAGGGAAGATTAAAGACTCTTATCAGGGCCATGTTGTTTTGATTGTTAAGATTCTGTGGTTCTGGTTAGCTGGAGCTGAAGTATCAGCTGTGATTAACAAGATATCAAAACTACTAAAGTGAAAACTTTACATTACTGGGACTATTGATGCTGATTACCTGGAGCTAAAAAATTAGCGGTGATTAAGAAGAGACCAGCATCACTGAGGTGACATCTTCTGGGAAGTGTTTTCTAAGAACACAAAGAGGTTATGTTCCAGAGATAGCCAAGGTTGTACCTTGTGCTGCAGTAGGACTTGGTAATGTGTAAGAGTCACCCAGGTGGTACTGGTTTTGACAGCTTGAAGGGGTCTTGAAGAGCAGCTGAGGCTCAGCACAGTGAGAGGCCATTGGTGAAGGTGCAGCCTCAGTTACAATTGATGGCCCAGGACTGAAGGGGTCATACAAAGGAGTTGAGACCTGGCACCATGAAGAGAGCCTATGAGAGGCTATTGGTGAAGCTTAGTTACAGTAGAAGACAGTGTTTTGGTGATGCCAGTACCATGAATGACCACCAAGGACAGCAGCAACAGTGGGGTACAGGCATCTAGAGCCCAAAGACAAGATGTGTGCTACAAAGGGCAGAGCTGGAGAGGTGACTCAAGCTCTTGGAGGAGCCCAGAAGATCGTGAGTTAGATCCCAGACACTGGTTTTGCTTTTGATTGTGACTGTGCCCTGATACTTTTCCCTCTTGAAAGAAGAATGTATTTTAGTGGAGCCCACAGTTAAGAGACTTTGAATTTTAAAAGATATTGGACATTTTAAATTGATTAGACTTTTAATATGTAAAGACTGTGGGACTTTAAATCTTGGGGGATAAATAAAAACATAAGGGTTGAGGCTTAATAGCGATGTGTTTGTGTGTCAAGTTGACAAGGGGTCAATTGTACTGGCTAGTTTTATGTGTCAACTTGACACAGGCTGCAGTTATCACAGAGAAGGGAGCTTCAGTTGGGGAAGTGCCTCCATGAGATCCAGCTGTGGGGCATTTTCTCAATTAATGATCAAGGGGGTAGGGCTCCTTGTGGGTGGTGCCATCCTGGGGCTAGAAGTCTTGGGTTCTATAAGAGAGCAGGCTGAGCAAGTCAGGGAAAGCAAGCCAGTAAGGAACATCCCTCCATGGTTTCTGCATCAGCTCCTGCTTCCTGACCTGCTTGAGTTCCAGTCCTGACTTCCTTTGTAATAAACAGCAATGTGGAAGTAAGCCAAATAAACCCTTTCCTCCCCAACTTACTTCTTGGTCATGATGTTTGTGCAGGAATATAAACCATGACTAAGACAACATGTAAATGCACAGCCTCTCTCCACATCTTCCTTGAAGGGCAGGCCTCTGGTTCTTTGCTTTGGACATTAAGGTACAGCTAACAGTTTTAAACACTTTTAGTGCCAAGTATCAGATTAAGTGTTATGCAGGGACTATGAACTATTTTATTTAATTCTTAGAGCACTCCTATAAAGAAGAGTATTTATATTTCATCTTTTCAGATTATAAGTTAAAATGTTAAATTATTTAAAAAAATTTTAAGCATGTTAATATGTGTGTGTGTGTGTGTGTGTGTGTGTGTGTATGTGTGGGGGTGTATGGACAGGGTATGTCAGCACACATGTACATGGAAGGAGGCCAGAAGAGGGCATTGGGCCTTTGGAGCTGTGAGTTACCTGCTATGGGTGTTAGGAATTTCCACCTTCTAGAAGAGCAGTATGCACTCTTATGTACTGCGCTCCAGCCCTTAAGTCTCTCTCCCGATTGGCTACCGGAAAGGACTGCTGGGACTACTGTGGCTGGGAACAGAGATATTAATACAATCTCTCTGCAGCAGCTTGTGCAGAAGGAGATATTAAGAGTACCACAGCAAGCCCTTGCTCTTTTTCTTTCTGGTGTGAGCATGGGTTAATCCCTTAACCTCTCTGAGCCTTGGTATCCTCCTGTGGAAATGGAAAAAAAAAAAAAACCCAAAAAAACCAAAAACCAAAAAAAAAAAATTCCTTCCTCAGTGAATTTCTAAGGACATTTTATGTTTTTGAGCACATATCTTGTTAAATTTCTCTTTTGGATCACAAGCAAAAACATGTTGACCTCCCTCTTTGAAGGCTTCTAGGTCTGGTCACAACACCAGAGGCTCCAAGGATTGACGGAGCAAGCGAAGGTGAATGTAGAAGGTTCTGAGATGGCTTTGCTCTAACTGACTGTCAACTCAGTTGCCATTTCCCCCCCAGAACCTTCTTTGTACCTGACCCTAGGTTCTGCAATGCTGGGAGGAAAAAGGCCTTTGGTTTTCCCTGAGAGGAGTTTGTAGTTTTAGGTGAGGAGACATGACTAATGCCAACTCAGAATGATCAGACGTGCAATTCAACTTAGCTCTATCTGGATGGGGAATGGAGTTTGTCAAAACAACAGTGTGGAAGAGATGAATATGATCAGGGAAGGTCTCCTGGCGGAAGTAGGCTAAAGGGACTGAGAGCAGCTGGAGGTGTGAGGAGGCAGTGATGACACTTTCCATCAGCCTGTCCTGTGCAGTCATTATCATCATTATATTACAAAAAGACACTGAGAGCTTACGGTATCTTAGACATGGAACTAAATTTACTATCAGTCCTAACCCTTTGAGGATCACATCATTGTACCTCAATTCTTCAGAGAGAGAACAGGCAAATGGAAATCCATGTGTCTAGGTTATAATCAATGCCACAGAGAGCTTCTAACTCTGGTCTATTTGTCATATGTGGAGCCTATGCCTTAATCACAAAGCTAGTATATGAACTTCTGTTGTTCACTCAGGCAGAGAAGGTACAGACAGTAGGAAGGCTGAGACTGGTTAAGAGCAGACGAGGGAGAATTTTTTTCTTAAGTACTCTTTTGGTGTCTCTCTGGAAAGAATTTTGGGGCAAAGATATTTTTGCCTAAGTAAGAGACAACTGCCCTGGAGGAAGGACCAAGACATGGGAATGGGGTAGATTCTTTGGGTTAACTCAAGTTCTGTCCAGAAAGAGAGTGGGGGTATTAAGGCTGTATAGTTCTCAGTATATGAAGGTAGGGAAGGGTGAGGAGGTAAAATGGAAAATCATGCCTGAGGCTCTAGCATGGCCTTTATTGGGAAATGTGGGCATAAAGATCTTGACTTGATCCATCTAGGGAAGCATGTTCCAAAACGTAGACAACAATGAGACCGAGAATGAGAACCAGACCATATTCTAGGACTCAACAGCTCAGGTTGAAAGAGTTCTGAACCCAGGTTATCAGCTGGCACAGAGCTCTCCTTCAAGTTTTCTGTGGAACACTGGAGGCAAACCATATCTTCTCTCTGCCTTCAGTTTCTCTATCTAATAACATGGGCGTTTGGACCAGATGAGTGCTAAGTAGGTGTCAAGTTCCAGTAAGGATGATGATGACTAAGCATTTGCCAAGATTAGAGGCGCTATTTAGAAATTTTCATTTCTGTAATGGGGTAGTTATCTTTGGCCTGACTGCTTAGCTTAAAGTCTTCAGCAGCAGACTCAACATTAATTAGCTAGGACCTAGAAGGAGGTTGGAGACATCCTTCCTGCCCTAGAGAAGAAGGGACTGTCAGGGCTGGTGTGATGGAGCAGTCACTGCCTGCATCCCAGAATAGCTACAGCCTCCTGGCATCTGCCATGCTGGCTGCAAACTCCCATCTCATTGGCTGCTGCCTCTCTCTGCCATCTGCCAGGTGATGCTTTCCAGGTTTTTGTGGCAACGGGTAAGCAGTCCTGTGTATGCTATAGCATGCTTTCTGTGTTTTTTTTTTTTTTTTTTTTTTTTTTTTCTCTCCAAGTGGCTAGGACCATAATAGCAGCTCCTGCCTGCTTCCCTCACTTCACCTCATGGTGGCTGAGGACAGAATAGTTGCTTGAGACGGTGACAAGGAGCTCAAAGTTGGGGTGTCAAGGGTTACAAATTCTTTGTACTGGATAGACACAAATCTATGCATCCCATTTGACTTTGATATCATCACCCAAAAACTTAAATTGCAATTGAGCTATTGTTCTGCTATCTTTTCTGTGTGGAGACAAATTAGGTCTTAACGTTTTACTCATTTCCATGCATACAGCTGAGATGGAACATGTCCTATCCCAGCTCCAGCTAGGCATCTTAAGTAAGGTGCACGAGTCTTTGCTTTGGTTGTAGTGACAAGCTGAAGGTGGAATGAGATGAACTTCCTCTCATGTGATGATTTAGATGGACCAATTGGATCATTTCTCTGAGCATAATCTCATGGGGGAGACTGGGAAATGTCCTTCACTGAGCCATGAAAATGATAAATGCATCATCTGTCTTGGTTAAGTTGGAATTGAATGAAGCAGAGACAAAGACCAGAGAGAACAGAGTCTTGATGATATTGAGTGCCATCTCTCACAGTTCCCCCAATCTTCTTCTTTCTACAGCTTCATCTTCAAGTAGAATGGAGAGTAAAGTGTAGCAAGAGGTGGGACACACAGTTTTACTTTGGTGATCAGGGAAAGCTTTTAGTTAGTAAAATGAAGTAAGAAAGGGATGTAGGTGAATATGTAGTCTGGAGAGAGGGAGTAGAAAGTTCAAAGTTCTTCAGGTAAGAGGTATCTGGTATCTTTAAGAAATAGTAAATATATCTAGTATGGATGGGAAGTCAGATGGTAACTTAGAACTCCTCTTTTAGGTGTTCAAATGGTGGTTACTTTTTTCTTGCCTGCACCAGAGTCGAGATGGTATGTAAGCTACAGGTTCATAGTGTTTCATAGTGTTGTAACTTGAGGTGTCAGAAATGTCAGAGACCATCATTGAGGCTTATTCTATAGCTGACTCTTTCTGTCTATTCCAAAGAGATATGACTTTTCCTTGAGTATGTTTCCTCTGAAAACTCTGTAGACTCTGTCAAAACTACTTCTAAAGGGCTCCAGAGGACAAGACAATTCTTTGTAGGCAGAAAAGCTTCAATGGAATGGATTTCTTTCATTACAATTGCTGAGGTGTGACATTCCATGAACACATGCCAATTTGTTCTCTCTGTGTTTGTTCCTTTCTTCATTCATTTAACAAGAATTTATTGAGTGTCTGATATCTGCCAAGGTATACAGAAAGGCACTGAATCTACAAAGATGAGTCAGCTTCAGTTTCTGTTGTCAAGGCTCTCAGCCTGGGGTGAGTGTGGAGGAGGCAGCAGTGTAAATAGACAATTAGAGAAAAACATGGCAGGTACTGAACTGAACAAAGTAGGAACTTAGTGCTATCACAGGAGCCCCTTGGAGGGCCGGTTTTGTGAAGAATCAGGGTGGTCTGTACAAAGGACATGACTTCTGAATTGGACTCTAAAGACTCAGGGAAGTTTGACTGTGGGGACATGTGTGGGAAAAAAAGCATATGTTAAGAATATGCCATCACCAGAAAAGATGGATTAGAAAGTTTTGAGTAGTCTCAGATTGCATGTTCAACCTGCAGCTTGTGGGCTGCATGGGGCCCAGGGTAACAATGAGTCTTCAATCCAAAACTGTAAGCTTAAAACATTATGAAATCTATGTATGTATGTTTGTGTGCAAGTGCATGTGCACAAACACACACACATGCACGTGTGTGTTTGTGTGTGTGAATGTATGTGTGTGCATGCATGTGTGTGTGTGTGTGTGTGTGTGTGTGTGTGTGTGTATGTGTAGGTTACAAAACATTTGTCAACCACTTTCCATCTTCTATTTTGAGACAACCTTTCTCAATGGTATGGAAGTCCCCAAATAGATGAGGCTAGCTGGTCATTAGACCCCAGAGATCTGCTTGTCTCCACTTCTCCAGTGCTGGGATTACAAACATACGTCGCTATCCAACCTATTTAATATCTTGAGGACCAAACTCAACTCTCTTTTCTTGTAAGGCAATTATTGTACTCAACTGAGCCTTCACTTCAGCTCCATTATATATATTTTTGGTCTTAACTTAGTTATGCAGTTCTGGAGTATAAACTTTGTAGATGAAAAAGGGGTATCATAATGTTGACAGGCTCAACATGTCTATGACGGCTTCCTGACTTCTCAGTTAGATAAAACAGAGGAAGATGGTTGAGGGCTACTTAGAAAGCATTTGGCATTCTGACTTTGTTGTGTTGATTTCAAGAATCACTGGGGAATCTCTAAGTCAGCGAATAATAGAACAGATTATATTGTTATAATAAATAATACAGTACAATCAAATGCAAGTAACAAAATAATGGAGGTTGATCTGAAGAGTGAATGCTTAGTCGTTTAGATTGATGCAGTATGACACACTCAGTTACAGGTGCCAGGCAGGCAGCACAGAGATAGAGGAGACAAGCTCATAGCTCTTGCTAAGTCCTTACTCTAAGGAGGGCAAAGGCTATTCCACCCAGGCAACTGTTGTCCCAGTGCATACTTGGGTGTAGTGCTGCCACCACAGCTCCTGAGTTTTCAAGAGCAGCTGAAAATCCAGGTCCTTATGTAAAAAAAAAATCTCACCATTTTTAAATACTGGCAAGTAATTTAAATTCTACAAAATGCTATGTGGGCCAAGTGTAACACATCTACCAGGCTGATCTGCCTGTGAGCCACTGCCTTGTAACTTCTGAGCTGAGGAAAGAGTTTTTCTTCCTTCAAAAGAGAAAACACTTTAGAAGAAGCAAGAAAGTAATCTTTCAACAAGTCCACACAAACCTAATTCCACCTTTTACAACAAAGACAACAGGAAGTGTCAGTTACTTTTTCTTAATATCTTAACATGAAAATTAATATTACCAACATATCCTAATCGATTGAAATCCAGAAACATGCGGAATTAGAAATTTATTGGCTGTCATCCAGTGGTCTCTCTAATTTGGTAATTGGAGAAATAGGTCCAATATTATACAATCCATATACATTTTCAGCTTGTTCGTTTGTGACAATGTCTTGCTGTGTACAACATAAGGGTCTTGAGATCTTGCTTCTCCTTTCTCAGCCTATTAGTAGTATTGTTTATTTCATGTTTTTACACTATAATATGGTTTTCAGAACAGCTTACATATTTTAAAAGTATTTATATACCCAAAAGAATTGTAGACAATTAAATTGGGAGAGGTTTTGTAAGAGAACAATAAAGAGTAAGACTGAATGCTTTGCTTGATGTTTGTAACTCTTGTATCAAGTTACCACAGTAAGAGCTAAGATTTTAAGCTCTACTAAATATAAAACAAATAAACAAATAAAAACACTTTATATATTTATGTTAATTTAAGAAAATATTAATAGTGATGTATTATTTTGAAATATACAGTTCATATGTTTGGAGTTATTTAAAATTTATATTGAGAAAAATGTATGTATTTTCAGTATTGTAGACAAGCATCTACATAAGACTATTAAATTGATTGTTGTTTTATATCAAATAACTTTTATAATACTCATTTTTATTCTTATAATATTTTATAAATTTTAAAGAATATGACAATAAAATATATTTTAGATATTGAAGGGGAGTCTTTAGGGGTAGTTGGGGTACAAAAGGAAAACAATAATGTAATTTAATTCTACTTACTTAAAATATATTTTTAAGTGTTATCAAATTCAGATAAATTGAAATCATGTAAGTTTTCTCATTATAATGCAATAAAACTTAAAAAAAAATCATTATTTTTGGTGTTTCATTTCCTTAAATCCATTTCTTTTTTCCCTGGAAATCCACCCTTTTTCAACTTTTGGTACATGTATCTTTTGATGTTAGGGACTGAACAAAGGGTCTTGTACATGTTACTCAAATGCTTTACCACTGAGTTGCATCTCCAGCTCCAATGTCTGTAAGTGTAGTGAAGAGTCGAGAATGTGATGAACATGGCTCATTGAGAGACAGAGAAATATATATGTAAGCACACACACACACACACACACACACACACACACACACACACACACAAACACCAGGGATACTTTGGACTATCTTAGTTTTATTGAGGTTTAATTTAGTACATTATAGGTGCAGAGAAACTCTGGAACCAAGCTCAAAAGAAAATGAATTCTATCCTGACATTTGACTCTGTCTTCCTATGGACACCAATCTCATTAAGCCCTTAATGCAATACTATCTATCTATCTGTCTGTCTGTCTATCTATCTATCTATCTATCTATCTATCTATCTATCTATCCATCCATCCATCCATCCACCCATCCATTTACCTATTTTCTGTCTATCTATTGAGATTGAGACTGACTTTCTTCAAGGGTTTGATCCTAGGAAAATATAAATCTAGAGCAACTGGCAGTTACCACAATGTCCTCTCAAGGGAGTCAGGAAAAGTGGCAGAGTTAGAGAGAAGTCAGGCTCAGGTGGTAGCATTTGATCAAGTAGTGAGTATAGTTGGTCAGCCTTAGTTATGCATATTTTTTGTTGGGTTGTTTTGTGGTTTTCTTCCTTTAAACTAGTTTATGTTTTCTTTCATCAGTTTTGACCAAAGGGAGTCTTTGGTTTTATTTTTTTTGTTTTTTTTATTGAAATTTTATAAATTTTATTTTTCAGTTACTTTAAGAGATGGAGCACTATTCTCAAGGCCATGCCAAGCTCCCAGTTTATAGACATCTGTTTGTAGTTCTTGGCATTATTATCCTACATTCTTTTTTTTTTTAAACAACTTACTGGATATTTTATTTACATTTCAAATGTTATCCCCTTTCCCAGTTTCCCCTCTGGAAACCTCCATCTCATCCTCCCTTCCCCTGCTTCTAGTGTTCCCCCACCCACCCATCCACTTCCTCCACCCTGCCCTGGCATTCCCCTACACCGGAGCACTGAATCTTCAGAGGTCCAAGGGCCTCTCCTCCCATTGATGTCCATCTTTTGCTACATATTCAGCTGCAGCCATGGGTCCCTTCATGTGTACTCTTTGGTTGGTAGTTTAGTTCCTGGGAGCTCTGGGAGGTCTGATATTATTGTTCTTCCTATGGGTTGCAAACCCCTTTGGCTCCTTCAGTCCTTTCTCTAACTCCTCCATTGGGAACCCTGTGGTCAGTCCAATGGTTGGCTGTGAGCATCCTCCTCTTTATTTGCCAGGCTCTGGCAGAGCCTCTTAGGAGACAGTTCCTGTCAGCTATCACTTCTTAGCATCTTCAGTAGTGTCTGGGTTTAGTGTCTGTACATGAGATGGATCTCCTGGTGGGGCAGTCTCTGGTTAATATCCAATATATACAAAGAACTCAAGAAGTTAGACTCCAGAGAACCAAATAACTCTATTAAAAATGGGGTACAGAGCTAAATAAAGAACTCTCAAGTGAGGAATATCGCATGGCTGAGAAGCACCTAAAGAAATGTTCAACATCCTTAGTCATCAGGGAAATGCAAATCAAAACAACTCTGAGATTCCAACTCACACCAATCAGAATGGCTAAGATCAAAAACTCAGGTGACAGCAGGTGCTGGTGAGGATGTGGAGAAATAGGAACATTCCTCCATTGTTGGTGGGACTGCAAGTTGGTACAACTACTCTGAAAATCAATCTGGTGGTTCTTTAGAAAATTGGAAATAGTACTACCTGATGACTCAGCTATACCACTCTTGGGCGTTTACCCAAAAGATGTTCTAATACATAACAAGGACATATGCTCCACTATGTTCATAGCAGCTTTATTTATAATAGCCAGAAGCTGGAAAGAACCCAGATGTCCTTCAACAGAGGAATGGATACAGAAAATGTGGTACATCTACACAATGGAGTACTACTCAGCTATTAAAAACAATGACTTCATGAAATTCCTAGGCAAATGGTTGGAATTAGAAAATATCATCCTGAGTGAGGAAACCCAGTCACAAAAGAACATACATGGTATGCACTCATTGATAAGTGGATATTAGCCTAAAATCTCAGAATAGTCAAGATACAATTCACAGACCACATGAAACTCAAGAAGATGAAAGACCAAAGTGTGGTAGTGTCAGTCCTTCTTAGAAGGTGGAACAAAATACTCGAGGGAGGAAATAATTAGATGAAGTGTGGAACAGAGACCAAAGGGAGTCTTTCAACATCAAGGAAGGCATGAGGAAGGATTTCTCCCATGAATAGTCTTGATAGGGAGAGCATCTCGATATTTATTCCCTCCATTGTCCAAGTGTTCTGGCAGGTATTCTTACTCCACCACACAGGAAAGGCACTGGGGTCTTAATGGGGTTGATGTCCATAGGAAGACAGAGTCAAGTGTCAGGATAAAAGTCCTTTTCTTTGAATGTGGTTCTAGAGTTTCTCTGTACCAATAATGTACTAAATTAAACTTCAATAATGTTGAACTAAATTATTGTAAAGTACCCCTGGAAATAGACTCTTGGAGTCATAATTCATTCAGGGTAATTACAAAATAACTTCCTTCTCATTATTTCTCCACTTACATACCTCCAAGGGAAGACATGGTGACAAATGTCAGAGTTGGAACAATTTAGATAATTATTTGGATGTCTAGCTAATGGATTCCTTTTCTCATAGTTGCTACAACTTGCCTGCTTTTAATATTTGTGTGACAATTAACAAAAAATGGAGACTGTCCATTTCATGTCCCTACACAAGTAAAATCTGTTAGTAAAGAATTATAAGCCTGGGGAGATGGTTCAATGGGTAAAAGTGCTTGATGACAAGCTTGTAACCTGGATTTGATCATAGAAATCTATAAAAAAAAACCAAAACCAAAAACCCAAGATGCAGAGATAAGTCTGTAATCCCAGTAAAATGTAGACAGAGAGGAATAGAATAGGAATGCTCAGACCAGCTAAGTTTAAGTATGTAGTATTGCAGTAGAAATGATAAAAGCCCTTGTCTCATCAAGGTTGGAAGTAAGAATAATACCAAAAAGTTGTTCTCTGATATACACATATGCATTGTGGTGTGCAGAAGCCTACACACACACATACACACATACACACACATACACATATAAATACACACACAAATACATATACACACACATACACACATACATACACATAAGTAAATAAAAACAAATTGTTGAGGATCTTCCTCAGGCTACTCCATATTCATGGAATGATTTTTTCATTACACACAATTGTTGATGGCATTCCTCATGCTAGTCCATATTTTTAGAGTGATTTTCTTATTACATCTATCTCATGCCCACTCTTTGGGTCTTGGGTTCGATAATATTCATGCAGAATAGTCTCACTCCGTAAGGAATAGTTTTTAGACTTCTAATATCCTGTTTTATGCATCTAAGGTTATGTTTTATTTTTCACATTTCTCATAATTAAAACTTTTCTTAAAATGTTCTTTATTAAATTATTTATAATTTCCAGGAAAGATGGAGTGGCTGAGTGGGTAGGTGGGTGGGTAGGGGAGCATCCTCAGAGAAGCAGGGAGAGGGGACATGGGATAGGGGATTCCAGAGGTGGAGACCAGGAAAGGGGATAATATTTGAAATGTTAAAAAAAAATCCAAAAAAAGGGAAAAATTATAATTTAACTAATTACAAAATAATTATTTACAAATAAATAAGTATTTATAACTATGCAAGCCTCATTTCTGTATCTCTGATACAGTTCAGTGCCTGGTGTTTTCTCTGTCAATATTTGGTTCTCAATAAGTATTTGGTGACTGAGTAGATGGCTTAAAGATTGGATTATCCAAGGGTGTCTTAGAAAAATTGGCCTGTGAACCAGGATGAACTTAGAGAGGAACCAATGCTGGAGAGCTTAGCATGATGGCTGTCTGAAGTAAGGATGGATTAGGCAGAGGTAGGTTAATTCTGAGAACAATGATCATTTTCAGGAACATAACACTGGTCAGGAGAATCAGAATGACAAATGCCAAACTCATGGGCTTAAAGGAAAATATGGAAGAAAAGGCAGGAGGCAGGGATGGCTGCAAATGCGAAAGGAACTGAATAGGAGCAATGTTCTAAAGCCAGTACAAGGTGGGGCTCATGGAAAGAGGGAAGGTCAGCTCCAGTTCTCTGAACCTCTGTGAGGTGCACCTGATTCACACTTAGTTTACTTTTCAAATTATTTTTACTCTGATTGCAGCAGTTGGTAGGTTTCCAAGTGGCAGTGTGATTGTTGTTTTCTGACTGCAATTCTCACCTCTCCAAGTTAGCGGGCACACATCCTCTGACCTTGTTGGTGGAAGTGGCACCTCTCATTTTAGCAGTGTTTGTAAACGTCAGCTGAGATGCTTCATGCTCTCTCCACTTAGTCTTTAGTCACGGGGTTGGGGGCTGGGGAGAGGGTTTGGAGGGTAAAAGTGCTCAGTCTGTGAACATGAGGAACTGAGTTTAGACCCACTCCGCCCTCTGCTCATCAGTACTCAATGTGAAAGCCAAACATGACAGCTTGCACTAGTCACAGTTATTGGGTTGGGGTCCTTACATTGGGCTCCATATGTCCTCCCTTTTTATACATGGTTATTTTGTCTAGTCTTCCCTTAAATCCCATCAGGTCTTTAATATTGGCTCTATCCTACAGGTGAGACAATTGAGGCTCAGAGAGGTATGACAGCTTCCTAAAGTCATCATGGAATATACATTACGGAGATAGATATGCAGCTGAGGTAGAGCTTTCTTTGAGATCCCATTGAGTAGGTGGGGGCACTGAGCCATCCAGGGTACCTGATGGGGACTCTGTCTGTCACTGTAATAGGCTAACGCATCTCTAGTCCTGTACCTAAATGCTGGAGAGAGAGACTGAAAAACAATGCCAGTTTATAGTTAATGCTGCTCAGGGTTGGGGTGGGGGCAAGGAGCTTCCACTCAATGGTTTAGGGTTTTAGAGGAGAAAGAGAGTGTTTCTCAATTGAATATTAAAACAAAATTTAAGCCAGGAGGAGAAAATACTATTTTAAACAGGATTTAGCAAGGCTCTTTGTAATTTTCCATTGAGAACGATGTTTTTGTGTTTTATTGAAAATTACGCGGGGGCAGGGGGATATCCTCTGTGACTAGGTTGAAGGATTTCTGGTATTCACCACAGGGCTGCCTGCTCTCCCTAGTAACATGCCAGGGCAGATGAAGGGCAATCAATGAAGCAGCCAAAGAACAGCATGAATCAGAAGCAGATGAAAGCTTCCCTCCCAGGCTCTTTTCTGAAAGGAAATGCAACTAGACCACATAAAACAACATCTGAGGAAGCTGTGGACTTGCACTGGATGAGGCTGCGCCCATCACCTCCCACTCCTTGAGCTCCATTCGGCTAGTCTGACGTCACAGTGGGGCTGGGCCCCGATGGGGAGGTGAGATAGAGCCTGGTTCAGTGATTTCTTCTGTCCCCACCTGTCTTCCCTGTTAGAGGAAGCAGTGGTTTAGAAGCCGGAACCCTGTTTGCACGCCGAGTCTGGTTTCCATCATTCTGGTTGTCCTGCATCCCTTGGCCGTGCTTGCTTCTGTGTGGGGAGGCTTGACAGTGTCATTACTGTCTCGTCTGCTCTGCTCATGCTGGTTGTTTCCTTTAAGCTGCTAGAACTCAGCACCACAGAAAATCAGATTCAGAGCGCCAGGTAGCCTGGCCGCTCCTGGATCCCCTTTGCCCTTCATTTCCCCCTTCTGGTGCTCTGCTGCTTACCCAAGAACAGCTCTCTACTGTGGATGAGGCCTTTAAGAGGGAACCTGGTGATCTCTCGGATGTGGTTTCCCCAGCTTGATTTTTCAGATCTTTTGAATGGCTCCCGTTAACCAAGAGCATCTCTCCTGTTGGAGTGGAGACCTTTTGGTAGGGAACTATTAAACCCACAAACCTGTTCTGCTCTGTGGCACCCTGCACTTTTTCTCTAGCAGCACTTACTAAACTTGTAAATACTGGCTTGATGTTTATTAGTCCTAATATCCTGTGTTTTTGTTTTTGGCAGTACTGTGAAGTAGACCTATGGCCTCATGTGTGCCAGGCAAGCATTCTTCCACTAAAATATAGCTTCAATTGTTATTCCCAATCCGCTGAAACAACCATAGGAATAAGAATGAAAACCGGTATGTACTGCTTTCACAGTGTGGACTAGGCTGTATACATCCAATTGAATCTAAAATCAATACTATGAAATAGGTGTTATCAGTACTTTGAATTTACAGGTGAGGCACTGGAAGGCCAGGATAAGAGGATATAAAGCAGTAAGGACAAGTAGAGGGCCAGGGCTGGATATCTGAATGGACTGGATGGCTAGAGAGATGGCCCTTACATCCTCCCTCTCTTGTTTGAGGTAGGGTATGACTATTTAGCACAGAATTTCTTGAACCATGTGCTCCTCTTCTCACACTCACTTCCTAGTCTTCCCAGGTCTGACACTCCCACCGTTGTGAACTCCCCTCATGTCCCCCAAAACTCAGAAAACAAGACCAATTGGTGTTACCCATATATTCACTAGAGCAATGATCAAATTCCCAGTGGCTAGCCCCTTAAAGAAAACTGAGTCATTTCCAAACCCCCATCCCAGCACAATTCTGCCAGGAGCCAAGGAAGACTCTTACAAGAGTGAGAACTCTTGGGTCAGCCCCTTGGGTGTTTGTCTGAGGCTTGGTCTGAATGTTGGAGAGGGGACTTAAGCCTCACATGGCGCATAGGCAAGGTGGACTTTAAGTTCTCTTCCAACTGAAAATGTCTGGGTTGCTTTATAAATCTTAAAGGAACTAATAAAGCCTTTTGCAAACACGCAGTAGCCCAGCCCTAGTGTGCTGTTCTTTATTAAAAGCAGTCCAGTGGATGTTCATGCTGGAGCAATAAATGCCAACCTCAGTAAGATCTTAAGCCCTCTGGGGATTAGTATCAGTGTTCAATCATCTAGGATTTGTATTAACAACCACTGGTATTTATGGAGTGCTTACTATTTACCAACCAGGCCCGTAAATTCTATGCATGCATAAACTCAATTCTCATAACAAACCCACACGATCATAATATATTAGTCAGGTAAAGCTACAGTGACAAAGTAGTTCCAAGGCCTCAGTAGCTTAGCACAAATGTTCAAAGAATATCTCTATCTTAATATTTTTAAATTAAAACCTTTAACTTTGTGAGTTCCACATCATATACCCCAGTCTCCCTCATCTCTGTTCCTTCATTTCTACCCCTTGCCCTTGTAACCTCCTCCTCCAAATAACACACACACACCACCACCACCACCACCACCACCACCACCACCCCAAAGCATAGAAAACCTTCTTCATTGTGGAAGCTGTGGTACATATATCCCACAGTATATCCTTCCGTCCACACATCTTCACTTGCACATGTTCATTGCAATGAGTCATTGGTCTGGTTCAAGATCTCTGGCTTCTGTGACACCATCAATAGTGTATCCTCATCAGGACTCCTCCCAGTTATCCTGTTGTTGCCCTGTGTCATGGAGATCCTGCATCTCTGGAACAATAGGACTGGCCCTTTCACTGTTCTCAGATTTTGGGTGGGTCAATTCAGAGCCTGGGATGTGGGCTTGGGTGGTAGCTGAGCTGGTCAGCCCATTAGTTCTCCCTTATGCTCCCTACCAGGACAAGCTCTTTAGTACTTCTCCAGCTAGGCCACCCAACGCCACCATCAGCAAGAGGCACAGTCAGCTCTTCTGCACTCATGCCTACAGACCCAGCTCCACTGTGCTCCTAGTTGAGATGTGGAGTACATTCCCCTACATGCTGCAGCCTGTGAGGAGCTGGGCCTGTTCACCTGAGTGCTATTACTATTGAGGAGTCAGGGCTAGGTCTCCTGTTTACATGTCTTTGGTGCTAGCAAGGTGGGGAGGACATTACCTCCATGCCCTTGCCACCTCATGGCAGGTGAGTGGCAGGTGAGTGGTGGGGTTCCCTCTCATACCTGGGACCAGCTCACCTGAGCCCTCTCCACCAGGCCAGCTCTACTGTGCTGTCTAGGTGAGATTTAGGTTCTGCTCTCCCAAGTGCTACTGCTGGTGAGAGACAAGGCTAGCTCTCCCAGCTCATGACTCTATGGGCAACTGTTCTGACTGCTAGAGGTGCTGAGGGGTGGAGGAGGGGCATCACCTCTGTTCCTGTGCCATACCATGCCAGATGAATGGTGGGGTCAGCTCTCTCACACTCATGCCCTCTAGGTGGCTCACACCTTCTCACCATTAGGGCCATCCACTATGTTACCTGGGTGAGAGATGGGGTCATCTCTCCAGAGAGCTGCATCTAGAGAGGGGTGGGGCCAGTTATGCACAGCCCCTGAACCTCCAGGTGGTTTCCAGGAGCTGCTACCACCAAGGACATCCCCATGTTCTCTAGTGGTAATATCAATCATGGACATCAACACTGACCCGTGCCACTGTATATGTAGCCAGAAACTCAGACATGGTCCTCAGGGGCTTCACCTTGGGCATAGATCTCACCATTGTCTCAGGTGGTAGGGTTGGCTATTCACAACAGGCGCTCCTCTCCACCCTGGAGTCTCCAGTTCTATCTCTCTTCATAATACTCAAGCTGCTCCACTTTTCTTTCTCTTCCATCTGACCACCAAACTCGCATATTGTGGTGGCTCAGCTGGAGGCTGGCTATGTGGCTGGTGGTCTCCCAGGTGACATCCTCCATCCACACTGGGTGGCATGTTGGCAAGCAGATGTCTATGGCCCACCTGTGCCATGCGTTGGAGGCCATGTCTGTGGGGGGCACAGCAGTCTTCAGGTCTCTCTCTTCTTCCTTTCAAGCTGTGCTGCTTGGATTTAATTTGATTTGATTTTTATGCATCTTAGTCACAAAACGGCTTTGGCCACCAAGTCAGGCATCAAGCTAGAGTGAACAAAGGATGACTGTCTGCTCTGTCTCCTACTGATATAAGAACAACACCAACAAGGTTCTCTTTGCCCATGGCTGGGGGACAAAGCCTTTTCTATTTTTTAAAGTGCAAAATGTCTGGGCTATTTATTTATTCATTTTTAACCCTTCCTGCCTGAAAAATGGGAGAAATAGTGCCAGAAGATCCTGGTTGGAGCACAGGGCTTACATGACTACTGTGATAGCCCTATTGGACCAGAGAGCCTGTGATAAAGTAGGTGCCAAATAAAAGGTAATTTTAACAGTAATGATGCTCTGGACCCTGTGGGCAACTCTCCTGACTGCTAGAGGTGGCAGACAGTTGGGAGGCATCACCTCTGCCTTAGAGGTACCTGCAGGAGCCCAGATGTAGAATGGGTCAAGAAGGGAGATTTTACACTACTACACCAGTAAAGTTCTTTGTGCCCAGAATTCTTCACACCCCTATCAAAAAGTTCACTTTACAATAAATTGCGAGGTCTTTGTCAACAGCATGTATTCCAATCTCTTCATAGAGGTCAATGTGGCTTGTCATTCTGGTTCTTCACCTAGATCATTTATCCATATTTTTATATGCCTGCCTGTCTAGCTGTGCTGGGGCTTACAGGCATTTCTACATCCTTGACTCCTGACCACCTTGTTTGGCCTTTGTCAGAGCTTGGGGCTGTGGGATTTAGTAGGGTGTGTGCTGTCCTATAGGCTTTCTCTGAATGTAAGCATCTGCCAGACAGCCTCCTAGTTCATGTGCCTTGTGTCATCCGTCAAGACAGGCAGGCTTTACTTACTAGTTTTCATGCACTCAAGTTAGGTCTTCCTCCCCTTCCCCCACCTTGTCTGGATCTGTATGGACTAAGGATGTGAGAGATGGGGAAGGCATGCATATTTATTCTGAAGCAGTTTTTCAGAAGGATTGCAGACTTCTTCTGTGGTCAGATTGTCTCTGTTGTTTCTTGATAAGTGATACTGGCCAAATTACTTATATTTTAGTTTCCTTATCTATAAAGTGAGGATAATAAAATTACCAAATTCTGAAGATCAAGAGGATTAAATGAAATAATCCTCACAGATTGAAAAGAGCAGTAGCCATCATTTTAGGTATAGCAACAAAACCAACCATTGATTATCATTTTTTCAATTCAAATCTCTCACTGAAACGTCTGATTTCACCTTACTGTGCATCAGCAAGGAGCCCTTTGATGCAAAGTTTGGAAAGAGTAACTGATTTTTCTCTGCATTCTCATTTATCTGCAAAAGGGTACTTTTAAATACAGGGTGGGATTGAATGTTCTGGCAGCAGGTATATAGTAGAGGATTGCAAATTCGATCATCAATAGGAGTAAAGGACCTCGGCCTTGTGAAGGTTTTGTGCCCCAGTGTAGGGGAGTGCCAGGGCCAATAAGTGGGAGAGGGTGGGGTGGCAGGCATGGGGAAAGGGGAGGCAAAAGGGGTTTGTTCTTGCTTTTGTTTGTTTGTTTGTTTGTTTGTTTGTTTTGGAGGGGAACCTGGGAAAGGGAAAATGTACATGTAAATAAAGAAAATACCTAATTAAAAAAAAAAAGGCATTACTGAAAGGCATAGCAGGTGGCCAGATGGTAATGACTGAAAACAAGGTCCCTTCTGTCTAGAGGAACAACTGAGTGGCATTCGGGTATATAATAAGATAAAGTGCACTTCTGGAGACATCACATGTGATCCAAGTGGAAGGAAGGCTACCTGGACTCTTGCCAGAGGGTGTGAGATTAGGGAAGAGAGCAGAACCAGATGATTGAAGGATGCTTTCTTTCCCAGCTGTCACATCTGGGAGTTTCGCATCCTAGCTGTCACATCTGGGAGTTTAGCATCTAGCTGTCACATCTGGGAGTTTAGGATTAATTTTTTCTTCCAAGACTGTCCTTCAGAGGGTAGAGAGGAGGTCACCTCCTGATGATATCTATTCTTGTGGCTTATGCTCCTAAGGATGTCACCCATTGTTCACTGAATTACAGGCATTACAGAAAATATCATAATGACTCTGGTCCCTGTGGGGAAGGATGTTGTCTTGGTGCTGGCACTTCTTACTGGGGCACCTTTATTTCTTCTTCTACTTCCTGAGAAAGTGAGGTAGAGCCAGTGGTGTGGTTTTCATTTCTCAGTTGCTTAGACATCATTGTTTTCCCAGAATTATCCTCCAGATCTTCATGGTAAATTAATCTTCCTATGTCTGTGTCTGGCTCGATGGATGAGCGATTTCTAGTGTTTCTTTTCTATTTCTAAAGATCACACGGAGAGCTATTGCCTCCTTTCCCAAGAGTGGGCACATGTTTAAGCCCAACAGATACTTCTCTAGGGCTTTGAACACTAAGCCTGTGCCTGGAGGTGTGGGCACAGTTATAGAAATAGTGGAAGATTGAATTGGAGTTATGGACAAGCACAGGCTTGGTTTTCTCCACTGAGGCTGCTTCTACTTTGACTCTCGGTCCAGATAAATACTTAAGTATGAGAGGTGCTGAAGGGAAGGATGGAGGGAGGGATGCTATTACAGAGTGCAGATCTCTCCAGAACCTAGAGTTTAGATGCTTTCTTGAACTGGTCCATACATTCCAACATTTTAGCATCCAGATTTGACCCCTTATAATGCTTTCTACTCCCCAAAATGGCTTCCAGATCTTTCGTTGGAATATGGACTTTGATTTAGGATTCAGAAAGTCAAGTCTCCACAGTGGAGCCTGCGAGGGTGGGGTTTACTTGGCTTCAGGCTATCTGGGCTCAGGTCATCTGAGTTCAAGTCCTCTTGTCCTACTTTGTGAAGGCCACCAAGCTGCGATTTTAAAATGACAAGTACCAGCATAAGACACAATTTCAGATGATACCAGGAAACACTGGTCAGCAGATTGAAAGCAGAGTACTGAAAGAAGGCAATCACATGACAACATAAGTAAGCACAAGCTCAGAGGCTCAGGACATATGAGTCCATCTTGTTGCTCTGCCCTGCTCCAGGCTGCTCATCCCATTAGCTAACATGTCTGATGATGTTCCTACTGCCACACAGAACCTTCCAGTAAACAGGGAGAACATATTTCTTTCCCTTTAAGCACCTGATCCATGGCTTCTGCTCATAAAACCCTGGCTTCAGTAAAAGGATTTGGCTACTGTTAGAGTTAGTGTTGGGGGAAGGTAATATTTAGCCCAGTATCCATTGTCCAGGGATCTATTTACAGGAGAAAGAAAGATAACCATGGCTTCTTTATGACATTCACAAACATTTCTATAATCATCCTAAATCATCCCAGACTCTCTTACCAGTATGAGTCATGCTGCTAATAGAATTGGAGGGACTAAATGATCCAATCCAGGTTCTGCAGGAATTTCTCATGGGTTTTTTTCAAGGCTGACAGTGAGCTGACCACATCTTGCAGGGGCCCCAGAGCATTTCAGAGCATGTCTTCCCATGTGGCTGTACATATTCTTTCTCCTAAAGTTTTTCTTTTTCCATTATTTGTTTTCTGACCAGCTGAGCTCAAGGGAAAATTCTGTAACCTCTTTTTCAGCAAAGACTTACTTGAGCTGAGGTCACTGTCTTTAAGATTGAAAAAAGCCAATCTTAGCCCGGCTACCAGTTCCCGTTAATTCTGTTTAGTTCCTGTTAGTTCTGTTTATATTCGAGTCTCCAGACTACAATTAAGAGAACAGGGTGGATATTTGAGAGGTCATCTGTGAGGAAATAGTCCACAGAGTGGCAGGTAGCATCCTATCTCTGGAGAATTGGTACTTAATGTAGTGACGAATTAGTTAAACCGCTTTGGCTCCCAGAGGGTCATGCACATGCTGCACCCACCTAAGAACTCTGGATTCTCAAATGGACACACACACACACACACACACACACACACACACACACCAGTTAATTTTGATATACCCTGACTACCTCAATGATTGGGCCCTTCTAAACTTCCCCGAGGCTAGCAAACACTCCCCTCCAGTATTCCTGAGTAAACATCTTTTAAAATCTATATATCATCTCTGCTACCCCAGACCCAATAGGGAAAGTGGGATTCTTACATGCCGTTGGGCCTTTAAGTTTCATCTTTCATCATCATGGCTATTTTCCTCCCCTTCTTCTCACGCTTGGTCCCTTGCCTGCTCAATCTAAAAGTCCTGCCCACTCTCCCTGCCTAGCCGTGGCTCTACAGCAATTCTTTATTACCAATCAAAGCCCCTGGGTGCAGGGACCCTCAGGTCTGGAAGTGTGGCTTTTGGGAGCTGAATAAGACAAAGCATTAGAACTAATTCCCAACAACTTCATGCTTAGACTTAACTGATTTTTGAATTCAGGGGTTATATAGAACTGGGAGTGGAACTCTTGACATGTTATCAAGATGTATATACATGTAATGCAACACCCTGAACTGCTTAGCTCCTGGTTAATGAGACAGATATACTGAGGTTTGGGCAGTAGGAGAAGGAGGGAGACACACATATACACACACATGGTGGGGGTCCCTTCATTGCTTTATATGTCCCTTGGTGGCTTAGTGTTGTAAAGTGATTAGGAGATATTAGAACTGACTAAATTATGACTCAGATTGTTCTGGCTTCATATCACACCTCTGTCTTTTAATACCAAAGCTATGAGCAAAGGAACAAGTCAAATCTCAGTTTACCATTTATTAAAGAAAAATTTAAAATTGTTGTTGTTGTTGTTAAATGAGATTCTACATTTTCTGATTTCATAGGTTAACATGAGAATAACTTAAGGAATATGTAAGTTAGCTTACTAAAGTTCTCTTTCCTTCTCTCCTCAGATCTTTCTATTCATTTTCATATTCATTTTTGTTGCAGTTGGAGATTCAGGACAAAGGGTTAGCCTTCTGGGATGTTTGGCTAATAATTTTTCTAGTCTTTTGAGATATGAACTTGCTCTGAGAATTCATTTGCTAACTGACTTTCCTGGAGTTGAACTGACTCTTTCCAGAGCGGCTATCCTATTTCCCTTCCCCTTGGGCATGACAAAAGTAAGACCTTATAGTCCTAGTCCCCTTCTAGGGAGATGCAGTGAGGAGGACACGGTACTGGTGTCCTGCAGGTGTTGACTGAGTCCAGGGAGCTCCCATCCTGCGCACTTGGTGACACCACTCCTGCAGGATTGGATCTCCCTTCTCCTTCCTCCCTACTCCCTCCCCCCCACCCCCCCCCCCCAAACCTGGGAAGAACTAAAACAAGGAGCTTGAAAAGCTTTCCAGAAGGCTGCATTAGTGAATTCCTATGCCTTCTCACAGGAGCATTTGGGACCTTCTGATCTCAATATGCAAAGCAGCTGGTAACATGTAAATCAGCAGCTCTCAGGTCAGTAAAAATAGATCAGTTGCTCCCTCCCTTCCTCAGAACTGTTCCTGTCCCCATGTCCTTTCTTTTGTCTTCCTGTCCCTTGAGCCCATATCCCTCCTTATGTCTCTCCTTTCCTGTCCTTTTCTTTGCTTTGTTCTCTTTACCCCTCCATCCCATGGCCTCCCTCTTCCCTGTTTCTTTCCCACATTTCTTTTGTGTCTTCATACTTTTGCTGCCTTCCAGACCAGGATGTGGGTGGGACCATGGATGCTGTTCATCAAATTCTGGAAGCACAACATACTGGTATTTGTAGGAATTCAGAGGTGCTTTGGTTTCTTGGTTCCAATGTTGGGGCATCAAGAAGGCAGGGAAGTGCATGGCCTTGCTAGGGGCTGACCTTGGGCAGGCAATTATACTCGCAGAAAGATCAACATTAGAAGGCTGCTAGGAACATATGAAGTAATGCAGATGCCTAGTTCAGAGAGATTGAATTGGCCAACAATTACCAGCCATTATTCTCAAAGATAACTACAGTGCAGTCCCAGGGCAAGGCCCAGGAATGGATGAGGGAACAGGCTTGGGGCTGTCTGGGAAATGCTGTTGTAGTTGATTACATATGACAACCAGAGATGGTAAGTTGGGGGGGGGCGGTTCAGGGTCTCCATCTGCCATGGAGAAATACTGACTTGGTGGTATAGGCTTGAGGCTTTCCTGCAGTGATCACACACAGGGTGGAGCCCAGAGGCCCACTGCTTCGTGCCGTGTGATGACCCTATATAAAGCATCTGTCACTAAAACAGTGGTTCCACTCTTCCTTATTATTACCCGGCAGGCATAGTTTTCCACGCTTCTTCCTCCCGGTCTCCTCCACTCCATGGATTAAGTTTTTTATTACATTATTTATTTTCTATGCATATGAAACGTACGTACGTGTGTGTGTGTGTGTGTGTGTGTGTGTGTGTGTGTGTGTGTATGCCATAGTGTATGTGTTTGTATGTGTGTATGGAGAACAACCTGAAGAAGTTGGTTGTCTACCATGTGAGGCTTGGTATCAAATTCAGATCACCAGGCTTGACCTGGTGAACCATCTCCCCAGGTCCAACCCTCCATGGATTTTTTTTATTAATATATCTATGTATGTGTGTACTATATATAAATATGTATATATGTACATGTATGTTCTATGCTTTAGACATAAAATGAATAAGATATTTTATCCACCAAGAACTGGCTGTCCAATTGGGGATGATATCATGTCCACTGAGATCTATAGTCCACACTAATGTTTTCTTCCCTCACTCTCTTTTTCCTTACTCCCTCACCTTCCCCTTCCTTTTCTTCCCATTTTCTTTCCTTTTCTTTGTTAGTGTGGATGAGAGAATCTCCCTAAGCCCTGAGCTAGTTTAATGGGGGTCAGATTTCATAGTATATCTGTGATAGGGTGACTCAGCCAGAGCCAGCCGTGTACTATCTGCTTTTATTCTTTAGCTGACTAATACAAATCTGGCTTCATTTGGGGGGTGTTAAAATGTATTTGTTTGTTTGTTTGTTTAAGACAAAGATCATGAGGCTGGGTGAGTGGTTGGGGGAATCTAAGAGGTGATTGGGGAAGGGAAAGAACGTGATAAAAACTAATAAAGTTATCAAAGAATAAATAAAAATAAAAAGTTTAATGTTCTCACAAAAGAGAAATACTGTAATTTTCATTGTCCCATTTTAGGTAACATTAGCAGGGCATGGGGACTACAGAATCCTTTTTGGAAGGAGATCACCTAACCATTAGTTAGGAGCAAGGCTAATCCTTATGTGGTAGTGATGGTCACTAACTTTTCTTTCCCTAGACTAAGGAATTCTGTTTACTTTGCAACCCTCTGCAGCAGATACCACACTTACGTCTGCTCTACAGTCAGTGAGGCTTAGGATATTTAAGCAACTTTTTTAAAGTTGTATAGGTAGTGAATACATTGTCTGGAATTGGAACTCAGGGCTTTAGACTCACATTAAAGTAGACTGCCTAACAGGAACACAAGAGAAGCTCTTAAATGTCAGACCTATAGAACTATCATATGACCCAGCTATACTGCTCCTTAGCAAACATCCAAAGAAACCTGTTTTCTAACACAGAGATACTGTTATTTCTTTATTTACTGTTGCTCTCTTCACAATATTGGGAAAAGGAAAGCAGCCTATGTATTGAGCAATGGATGGGTGAGTAGTGAAAATATCGTGTGTATACATAATGGAATTTTATTTTAGCTGTAAAGAAAAATGGAATCATGGAATTTGCAGAGAAACAGGTGGATCTGGAAAGTGTAATATTAATCAAGGCAACTCAGATTCATAGAGACAAATCAAATATTGTTTCTCATATGTAGATCCTGGCATGTACTGTTTATGTATGTGTATTACAGTGGTGTGAGTACAGGTGTAGGCTATGAAACTGGAAGGAGACCAGGAGGGCAGGAAAATGGGGTTGGGCAACAGGAAGGCAATGGAACACAGGTGACATGAAAAACAGAAAAGAGTGAGCATTATGGGTGAGTATTAGAAGGGGTCCAGGAGGATGAGAGAGAAGAAAGATGGAGAAGAATTGACACAAAATGTTGTTTGAAAATGCTGCAATGAAACCTAGTTCTGTGCATGTTAATTTGAAAAGCTCAAGGACTAGCAAGATGTGTCAGCAGGTAAAGGGGCTCACTGTGTAAGTCTGACAACTTCTGTAGAGATGAAGGAGAAACCTGACTCCACAAAATCACAGCTGTTCTCCACTAGCAAGCTGCGGCATATGTGAGCCCCCACTCCTCCACACACCATGCTTCTACATAATAGAAAACGAAAACAAGTCAAATTAAAAAGAGAAAGTCACCATTGGTTAAACTAAAGCAAATGCCCTTGGTGGCATAGCTGATGTATTGTGGGAACTCAGAGCCTGGAAGGGAAAGACAGGAGGCAGTGGCAGTCCAGAAGGATGCCAGGATGTGGCAGAAAGAGATAGCGTCAGGGGAGAGGTGACAGCCTAAGAAAAGGCACAAAATTGAGAAATGTCAGAAATCTTCCTAAGAGTCAGAAGGTCACAGAGGGCCTCCTGTGGGGTAGTGCCACCAATAAACTAAACTGTGCTCTGGTTTGTGACACAACCATAACAATTAGCAGCAAGGGCCTGATGGATGGTTGTAAACGGGCATTTGAATAGCTGGTGGCCACTCGTTCCTGTGGTGGCACTTTGATTCCAGGGTCTGTCAGTATTGGGATTGTGGACATTCTAGACAGGATGAGTCTGTTTCGAAGGCTGACTTGTGCACCATTAGATGCATTTTAGTACCATCCCTGCCTTCTTTCTACCCTTGGGGTAGTTGACTCAAAATATCTCCTGACATTGCCAGATGATTCCTGAGTGGGGCCAAACCAGCCTTGGTTATGATCAGGCTGAGGAGGTAGGAAACTCAGCTTCTCATGCTCTTGAGTTAATGTCATGTGACTTTTGGCAAAATGTTTCCTGCCTCCAAGCCTGGGTTTTCTTGTTCAAAATGTGAGGTAGCCAGAGGCTCGGTGTGGTGGTTCACTCAGGAAGCTGAGGCAGGAGGATTAGGCGTTTAAGACCAGTCTGTGCTATATACTTTAATATAATATCTTTAAAAAATAATTGCCAGGCTACAGTTGGTTGGTTCAAGGTCCCTAAGGACCTTTTAAATTTAGCCAGTCTGCATTGGCCCCAGAAGTGTGGCCAGCAGCTCCTGCTGCCTGTTGCTTCTGCATTATGCAGTGGGGATGACACCCATACCTCTTGCTGGGAAAGCTGGCAGCAGCTGGCTCTGTGCTGAGCCCAGGGCTAATCTACTGCCTTCCAGAGCAGGTGTGTGAAGGGCCCTTGGTGTCACTTTCCACAGCAACACCCAGGTGACATCTTTAATTATAGTCATGGAGAGTAGAGCTCAGGAGGTGGCAATGAGCGGTTCTTGGGTGTGAGAAAGTGATTAACACCAGGACTTCGGCCAAGTGGAGCCGCTGAAGTCATTTCCTGAGGTCCTAGTGGAAAGTTTGGCCTTCCTATTTCCTTAGAGGACTCAGTTCTCGGCTCCCTTTGTCCTGGGGACAAAGCAGATGTTCTAGGGAAGGGGATGGTTGTTGGCAAGAGCAACAAGTCATGTTGCTGCTACTTTGCTGTGTGGGAAAAGAGGGCCTGCTGGGATAGACTTTGCTATTTTGCAAAAAAGAATTAGAAACTCGGAGGGTTATGGAGAGTGGAGTGGGAGTTCATAGGGATCTCTGCAATACACTCCCATCTGTCATACATCATTCTTAGAGGGAGGCATTCTTAAGCTCTATTTTACAGATGAGGATTAGGGTGAGGAAAGCCATTTGCTTGATGATGTCTGTCTCTCAGTCTTTCTCAATATTCAAAGGGAGGATAGGGATAGATTCCAAAATCCATGCTCTGATTTGAATGTGAAGTTGGTGTTTGGTTCTAAGAAATCCTCTGATCCTGAAGTCTGAATCTCTGTCCTCCAGTCTGCCCATCAGAGCCTGGAATGCAAGCTCTGAGGTTCTGCTGTACTGTATGCTCTCTATCCAGAAGTGGGAGGAAACAATAGCTCCCTCCCTCCCTCCCTCTCTCTCTCTCTCTCTCTCTCTCTCTCT
>JADRCD010216703.1:0-40922 GCA_019843815.1 Montemys delectorum
TTGGGAACCATGGGTTAGTGATATAGCATGTTTCCATTTGCTTCATATTCCTTTGCCAGCACACTACCAACCTGGGGAATCCTTGTCTGGTGTGTGGATTCGCTGCTGCCCACGTGTTGTTTGTGTTTTTCTTTTGGCCTGTGTAGTCCAGTCATCTTCACGTCCAGTGGATTTTTTTTCTCTGCTTGATGCAAACCTATATGTATTGCATCTACTGGACCAATGGACATAGTAATAAAGTTCATGCACCCACTGGGCCATGAGAAATAAAGTCGTTATCTCAGATACAAGAGTTTCCTGTCTTTTACTAGCATCTATAAAGCAGTAATTTGTTTATAAAAAGATAAGGGGAGAGGAGAGGTTATGTTCTATGGAGGGGAGGGGAGGTATGGGGGAAGGGGATGTCTCAGCCGATCCATGCCAAGTCATCCCTCCCCCCTGAGGGACCAGCCACACAATGGTATAGTGTAGAATAGAGTTTATTTAGGGCATGGGGAGGGGAGTTAAGAGGGTAGTAGAGGCAGAGAAAGGCAGAGAGAGAGAGAAGTAGAGGAGAAGAGGCCAGCCATGAGCATTTGGAGAGAGGGTGAGGGGAAGGGTGAGGGGATAGAGCAGGAGCAAGAAGGGGGGAGAGCAAGAGCAAGAGAAGGAACAAGAGAGGGAGGAGGGGGCAAGCAGCCCCATTTAGAGTGGGTCAGGCCTACGTGGCTATTGCCAGGTAACTGTGAGGTGGAGTTTAGACAGAATACTAACAGTAATCACTAAGTAAGGTAAATCACACTAGACTTGAAGTGTTTGTTTGTTTTGTTTTGTTTTGTTTTGTTTTTGTTTTTTGTGGGAAGTGCTGCTCGGGAGGCTTAGCCCTGCCAGTTTTCTTCAACTTCTATTGCAGTGTGTCCCTCCAATGCTGGCTCCTTGTGTGTGTTGTGGAAAACGACCTTCATTCTGGGTTTTCAATAGCTTGCAGTCTCTCTTTTCGTAAACTATATTGAACACTTACAAGTCATTTGCTTGGGGTGTGGTATTTTAGCCTTGTTTTTATGCAGACTTACTGTGTTTAGGCCAAGATATTTTAAATTAGGTTGACAATGCCTCCCAGAAACTTACTGTATAGTAAGTGCTGAGTGAGTGATTTTGAAGGAATGAATATATCAGTGATGTTTTATATATTTTTCCATAGTATTAGTACATTAAAAACTCTACTTTGTATAGAATTGTCCTGAGTGGGAATATAAAGAAGTGTAGTGATTTCTCCTAAGAGCTTACTCTTAAATTAGAGAGGTAAGACACAAATGTGCCATACATTATTAAGAGAGAGGAAGTGTCAGGCACAGCTTAGAAACAGACACTTTAGAGAAAGTGAACATTGAAAACAAGTCATCTTCCTGTGATCTTGATCATCTAGGTCTTGAACCACAGACTGAAGAATTAGAATAGATGAAATGAGTGAATAGGAAGAAATGACTTGAGTGTTGAAAGATGCATTATTGCTCCCATGGGAGTCAGATTCTAATTTTTTTTTTTATTTAGGGCAAAATAGATTGGAACTTGTTGGTTTAGTCAAATTTATGAACTCATTTTGGAGGAAAGTTGGTGATGTTTCTAATTTTGTCTAAGTTTGTATCAGTATATACTACCAGTTAGGCCACAGTAGGAATGAATGAACCTGTAGCACCACTGTGTGTACTTGGTTTCATCATAACATTCATCTTATTGTTATTGACATGCATGGCAGAACTTCTAGAAATTGTAGCTCACAGAGGTTAAAAGTGTTTGAAGAAATCTTAGGATGAATGTCCCCCCCCCCCCCCATCTGCCTCTGTTCAATGGAACATTCCACTTGCTGCAGCAACCCTTGCCAGTGGGAAGTCAGTCTCTGGGACCTCTCTGAGCATGCCCAGGATCACTGATAGCATCTGAAGGCATGAGAAGTGGGGCACCATGCTGAATGACACTCTCTTTGGCTGGGGTGATACTGTGTGTTAGAGAGCTCCCAGAGTTGAGAAGCTGGCTGGAAGCCAAGCTCTTCATCTTTTCCAGGACCTGGAACACCATGGCTGTAATTCAGCCTGCCCCATACTGTACTTTTGATGAGGTGCTATTATCTGAAAGGGAGATTCTGGGGCCTACCTACATTACCTTCTCACAGGAAGTTTATAAAGCTGAAATGGATTGTCAATGACAAGACTTCACACAATGCCAGTGTGTTGTAATCAAGTAAGTTCTCTGATGTGTCTGATCCAGCCCTGTAGGCTTCTGAGCTTGTTTCTCAATTCTTCCCTCTAGGAAAGGGCCTGACCTTGGTGAAATGTACTTCTGGTAAAAGCTATTTGAACTAATTGTCTGTTCTCCTCTGCTGTGGCTTGCTTCACAACACTACTACCCAGTATACTATGAATTTTGCTTCATTTAGACTATTCTGCCTTTGAAGCAGAAGGGCCCAATAAGAGCAGGGAATTTGATCTCTCTTGTTCCTATTGCCTCATTGGTACTTAATCCAAGTAGGTAATTAATTGCTCAGTAAACTAGAAGTTTGAGAATATGTAAGTGAATGACTTCTGGCTGATCCTGCTTCCCTTAGCTAACCCATGGCTGGTCTCTGTTTCTATCACAAAGTAGGACTGAACCTGCTGTATCTAAGATATGAGGGTCTGTGTAACATGTGAGTTGAATTGGGAGGTGCTGAGACCAGCTGAGGGGTAGCTGCTGTCATCTGGATGGTAAAGGTGGAAATGACTTCATTGAAAGGCTAGGTACTCTGCTGCATGCCCTTCAGCTGAATGACTAATCACACCCATACTCTGCAGTAAGTGAGGCTTTCCAAAGACGCATCAGTGTCTGATTGCAGTTCACATCCTGCAATGGTAGCTGGTTTGGGAAGGTGGGACCAAATGAGATTCTGGATTTGACCACAGATAGAAGAATTAATAGTGGAGTGTGTCTTGGTGTGCTGAGGTAGCATCTAGCTGTTGAGGACAGACCAGAGGTCCAGAAAAATGCAAAGAATTTTTGTGAATGATTTGCACGAGTGACAAAAGGAATAGATCTGAACTCCAGCTTTTGCAGTATTAGAAGAAAAGTTGCAGGGAGTAGTATCTTGTATCTTTAATCCTGACCCTCAGAAGACAGAAGCAGGCACTTCTGAATTTGACAGCCAGCCTGGTCTAGGTAGTGTGTTCCAGGGCAGCCAGAGTTATATACTAAGACTCTTTCTAAAACAAAAGAAAACTCCTAAAACAAAAGAGTAATACTCCAAACAAATGTCACAAAATGAACAACTGCCTCTGGAATTGCTATGTAAAGTGAATGGCCAAAATGGTGGTGGTAGTGGTAAGGGGGGGTATGCCTCTCACTCTACTTCCTTTTTTGGCCTTTTGATGTGTTGCTTTCTTTAGTTTCTTTGCTTGAAAAAGGAATACAAGTGACACTCATCTTTTCCATTTTGTGTATTAACTGATTTAAAAAGGAAGTAAGTTTTTTTTTTCTCCCCAGAATTTGGGAAACTACTGACCAGTGATAGTACCCACCAAAATACAGTTCTTTAAGAATTAACAATGAAACAAACAAACAAACAAACAAACAAAGTAATGGGCCAAGGGAATGAGCTGGTTTGGATAGACTTTGGTGGGAATTGGCTTACTTCTGTGTACCCTGGCCTGGTTCAATAAGATAGCATTTAATGCACCTTCTTAACTAGATGTGGCAGTACACACATCTAATGCATGCATTTGAGAGGCAAAACAAAAACAAAACAACCCCTCCCCTCAAGAAAAAAAAGAAAACACAAAGAGGATCCTTTTGAAGTTTAAGGCAAGCCTGGATTACATATACTGTCCTTCAAAAAACAAAAACCAACAAGCAAAACAAAAAATGTAAGTGACTTCTAGTCTGTGTGTCTATTGAAGAGAAGAGTCACAAGGATTGTTTAGCAATGCTGGCCTTATCCAAGTTGACTTTTAAGACTCTTGCCTGGGCCTTTTGTCACCAAGTTCTGCCTATCTTTGAATTATCCCCTCCCTTGCCTCCTAGCCCACTCTAGCCCCACTTGCTCCTGCCTATTTATTTATTATATATAAGTACACTGTATCTATCTTCAGATACCCCAGAAGAAGGCATCAGATCTCATTACAGATGGTTGTGAGCCACCATGTGGTTGCTGGGATTTGAACTCATGACCTCTGGAAGAGCAGTCAGTGCTCTTAACTGCTGAGCCATCTCTCAAGCCCTATCTTTTAATTTTGTGGGTTTTTTTTTTTTTTTTTTTTGCACACTTTCTTGGTCAGAAGTATCAGAAGGACCACTGATGGCATTGCATGCATTTGTTTAAAACATGGGTTCTGATTCTGTGAGTTGGCAGGCCTGGCATCCTTCATTTAGGACAAGTTCTCAGGTAACTCTGTAGCCATTTGTCCTTGGAAGCAGCTCAGTGTTTAGATCAAGAAGAAAATGAGAACAGGGTGCTACATGAGAATGTACACAGGAAGCTTTGTATCCATAGAATAATGGTCAACTTGCCATCTCACTGATTCCTAAAATGAAACAGCTGCTCAAAAGAAGCTGTGTTTGGAGCAAAATATAAACCCTGTGTCTAGTCAGGCAGTGCCTGACTTAATATCTGCCTTACTGGCCTTTCACTATTGACATTTCTGGGTGGCCTTGGGAACTTTCAGAAGCAGACATTGAGGTTTTACCACTAATTAAGTCAGAGTCAATGGTTGAAGCTTACATATCAGTGTTCTTACACTCTACACTGTCCATCCCACCCTCCATATTTCCCTCCTTTCTCTAGGCGTTTCTTTCATCTCCCAGATTATCTTACACCTCCACCCCAGCGTCTCCTCTTTCCTATGTATACCAACCGGAGCACAGCTGTCTTATAGTTTTCACTTATTATTTTAGCCTTGCAGGGTATTACTTTATCTGGGATTATATTCAATGGTGGGTAACTGCAATCCTACCTAGAAGAGGCCTAGTCAGAATAGAGATTTGTTACTCTCTGGCTTCCTGAATATTGCCATGTTTTAGTTTTGTTCTATACTGAATGTCACTTCTTCCCTCTTTTCCCTTCTCTGAAGTATGAGGAAGACTCAGACTATACCAAGAAGTGCCAGGAGCCATATCTTCCTTATCTTTCATAAGCCAGCACTAAGTCACATGGTCAGTTTTTTGAGAGAAGCTGGGAAGTGTTGCTTGATTGTTAGGTGGCAGTGTGTGTCCTGCCAAACTTGGTGAGCTCGTGAGGTAGCATGTGATGCTGGACTTAACTTGGCAGATTCCTGATTCAGGAGGAAAAGATGCAGAATGGGTCAGAATAGGAACTGGAATGTGGTTGTTTTTACTCTCTCTTGAGTGATATTTCCAATAGAATTTGACCTTTTGTTATCCACTGTAGTCCTAAAAGATTACAGGAAATAGCTGGGGTGACAAATGACATTCAGGGGTCTTGGCAGGTATATAGCATCCCCAGGAGGCACCTAGCAAAATTTACTCTTTTCTGCTCTGATAAATGCTGTCTAGAGGAAGAGGAGTTGTTTACTCAGTCACATCAGCTTACGTCTGTTTTATCATCCTGCCAGATGAGACATGAATAGGGCTGGGGAAGGGTCCTGGATTCCACATTCTGCTCAAAGCCTCTCAGTCCAGGAAATCAGTCTCTAGATTTCCCTGGCTTTCAAGAAAGGATGCTGCTTATATTTTCCCCAGTGAACACAGATTCTTCTTAACTGCCCTGTTGAGAGATCTTGAAGGATCTCCTAGAGTCTGTATGTTATGGGCATGCTGTGAGTCACACTGGGTTTGAGACATTTCTCCCAATTTCCTGCCATGTCCTTATATAGCTTCCTGTGGATCATGTTTCAAGACAGGGCTTTATTCTGTATGTGGGAATGGTTCAGGGGATGAATGTCACAATAAAAATAAAAGGATGAGCTGTTAAGATAATAGCAGAACTAGTTGAGATGGATTGTCAAGGAATTTTCTTAAGTCTTATAATGGGGGTTATTTATGAATGTGGACTCTTGCAACAGTACTATGCAAGTCTTATAAGCCTAACTGAAAAAAATGGCAGGAATACTTTCATAATGACAACTCAACTTGAAAAATGATGTGAAATGGCATTTTAAAATTTGAAGTAGCTAAGAGCTTTCTTACTCTGCATACTGTAAAGAAAAGCTTCAGTCTGCAGTATATGTAGGTTGTTAGGCCTGGCTTTATACCCCTGCTGTCAGGTCTAAATGAGCCTCCCCCAGGCTACTATCTTGACTCTCTTGTCAGTATAGAATATCAGATCTGCAGAAATGAGATGGGACTGTAAGAGTAATTCAGCTTGCAGTCTGGTTTTTCAGTTTCTTGGGTTCTGCTTTATGTGTAACTTAAAGGCTTGCTTTCTGGAACTTCCTGATTTATTCTCTGAATCAGCATAGCAAAACTCACTCTTTCCTGGCAGCATCTCACATCCTGGAGAGAACCATCATTTCTTTCCATAGTTGTAAAAAGCTAGACTGGTTTACCATGCTTTGTTCAATTAGTCCTTCTTTAGACAAAGTTTGTGCAAGGCACTTTAATAAAGTTTGCCTATAAAATATTCCACATGAGTTGAAATCAGTTTTCTGTCTTGTGAGAATTCTACTGAAGGGTATTGACTGAGAGAAGACCATGTGAATATGTGCCCCAGCTAGGTTTCCTGGATGCGACGCCAACCTTTAGGTACTGTGATGGTCTGTCTTCAGCATTCATAGCTTCTAGACCTATCTCTTGAGATATTTTGAAGATTTATTGAATTGCTTAGGACAGTTCCAGTACATACTATGAGCAAAAAAATAAAAAAATAAAAAAATAAAAAAAAAAAAAAAAATCATGTGCTGGGATAAAAGATATGTGCCATCAAATCAGTCAGGAGTTTACTCTCAATGCTGTAAAGCTATGTCATTTAATTTCAGCTTGCTAGGATAACTATGAAAAGACTGCCCCAGTTGGTCCTCAGCCCTGGAAGCAGAGGTTATTGGAATATTTAATATAACATTGACATAAATTTAGGAATACTATAAGAGAACCAAAATCCAAAAGTAAAACAGTAAAACCATGTTGACTAAAAAGGTAAATGTGAACATTTAGTATTTCTGGAAACTTCCTGATAGCATGCATAGATGCTGCTGTTACTGAAAACTGGGAGAAGAGAATTATGAAAGATGAACAAGCATAGTGCTATTCATATCACAGTAAAAAAGATTGTAGCTAGTGGCTAAGTTGTGAAGTTTGCCTATAAAATGGCAAAAATTCATAATCAATCCAGGGAATAAAAGTGGTATCTTTTCACTGTGAAAAGGAAATCCAATAAATTCAATGTTTTTACTTTATCATAGAGGAAATTAATCTTTTTACACAAGAAAGTGAGATACATATAATCATAGGAGTATTTTTATACAATCTTTGTGAGATTCTTGTAAATAAAGCATAATGTATAAAAGCCAAGCCTCAAATAATAGTACAGACACGATGTGTATGTGGTAAGTGAGCTGTCAGATGGTTTTCTGTTGTCCAAGTGCAGGGGTATCAGTTGTACTTTGTGAGCATCACGTGGTGTTGGGCTGTTTGTTAAGATCCTGCCAAAGAGCTCATGTCTCACGGTTGAAGATGAGTAGGAGCTGTTGAGGTCCATTCCAAGTGAGAAAGCTCTTCTCAGAAGGTCCGCTCTGACACTGAGCCGTGGGGAGTTGCTGCTCTATTCCAGAAGGCTGTTTATTAACCACTAGTGTGTCCTTCCTTGGCTGCATCTCCTGTGGGTCCTGTGAGGGACAACAGCATCATGTTTCCTCCTGCCTCCTGCTTTGTCCTCTCTTGTTGCAGTGAAGGTTTTTGTTTGTTTGTTTGTTTGTTTGTTTTGATGAAAGATTCCCTATTCAATGTCTGCTAATAGGATGACTTATTCTTGAGCCTTGCACTTCTCTCCTACAGTGAGAGTAGTCTGTACTGAGCACTAAGACCCCTGGTATTGAATGGATCTTCAAGACTTCCAAGTGGAATGAGACATTTTCTTGTTGTCTCCCCTTGTAGAAGAAGGAGGGGTGGAGGGTGGGGGAAGGATCTTATCCCTCTCTTGCTTTTCAGTAGTGCTTAGGAACACATGGTCTCATTCCGTTAATCCATTTTTGTTAAAAGTTGTGTGAAAAATTTTAAGTTATTTTATGACAATTTACAGTTCTAAGCATGGTACATTTTATATAAACATCACGTAAAATGTGGTAATTTAATATTTCACAAAGCAAACTGTAAAAGATTCTTTGCCACTAGAAAAATGTTACTCTCTCAATGACATGTCTGGTCTACCTCAAGTGCAAATAAGTAGCTTTCAGTTTCTCTTTAAGCTCTTTGCAATTAACCCTTTGAGGTTCTCTTGCTTTAAACATTGTGTTACTCACTTAGTGTATTTATGTTGATTTCTATGCTACACACCATACATATGTATCCAACCTCTAAACAGTCTGATGTACCACTATCAACTACAAAGTTTCCACAATCCAGTTACCAGAAAAAAATAAGGAAAGTAGAAGGCTGTGTTGGGCTGTATTTGTAGCTTTCCTCAAAGTGATTCTCTGATGAATGAATAAACTGGTGAAAGATGTATTTCTATGTGAATTTTAAAGGTGTTACCACAAATATTTCAGTTTCCATACTCAAATTTGTGTTGTTTTCTAGATAAACAAGGCATTTGTACAGGTGGTTAAATGAAATCAGACAGTTGAAACGACATGAGTTAGCACCTCCACCAGTAGGGGATGTCTGCAAATCCATTTGTGTGACCATTGTAAATGTGCACAGTCCTGCATTGGAACTGACTGCTGCATAGGGGCTTCTCACAAATGACATGCCGCTGTTGCTTGGTTCCCATGAGCAAACTAGGTGTAGGTCTGAGAGTAAAGAATACAGTTCTTGGTACCCCAGTTTCACACTGGGGCTTTGATAGCATAGAATGTGACTGGGTGTGAGTGTCTGCATTGTAGGAAACCATGTCTGGTTATGTTCCCTAGACCCTTGATCTATGTGATGAGTTGAGTTCAAGTGAAGAAAAGCTTTCCCAGCTTTGTTGATTGAACATGAACCCCAGCTCAATGTAAAATGGTGCCTGGTTTATTGAGCCATGTTAGCTAGAGCTGTATAAAGTCTACTTGGCAAAAGCTGGTACAACTATGACTCAGATTGAGATCTAAAATGCATTAACATGAAAGGAAGGGAAATGTCTTTTGGAGCATCGTCAGTCAAATACAGATGTGGGCTTGCTTCTCATGGGCATTTACATCACAGCCGTGGCCCCCCACCCACTCAATAGGTTGAATTAGAGCATCACAGCTATATCAATAGAATGGGTATTTTCTAATACTTTTGTCCATTTCACACAGACTTGGTCAAATCTGGCCTGGAGGTTATTTTGCCATACTTTTTAAAAGTTAGACTTAAAGTAGACCAAATAGAAGCATACTTTATATATCAGAATTCTGCAATACTTAATATGTCCAAGTACTAAAGGAGAACTTTCCCTCTGTTTCCAAAGCAAAGGCATAAACAACCTTTTACTTGGCAGGGGCTTTACTATGTTTCTAAAAAATCTGCAAGCACTGTTCTTAAAATAGGTCCATCTGTTTCATTGCATAGATCCTATTAAAAGTCTAGCTAAATTTTCTATCATGATGAGACAGATTGTGTAATTTTTTTCCATAGTGTAACTTCATGATGACTTTATCTTAAGTATCATATAGAAAGTCTGAAGAATAGTCAATCGAAAGTCTGAAGAATAGTCAATCTCCTGAATTCCTTGTAACTCTTGGTTTTTGTTCGCAAACACAAATTTCAAGCTAAGTGGTTTTTTTTTTTTTGTTTTTTTTGTTTTTGTTTTTGTTTTTGTTTGTTTGTTTTTTTCCTGTTGCTAAGACAAAATCCTCAGATAAAAGTAGTTTCAGACTGGGTTTATTTTGGCTTGCAGTTTCAGGGGGATACAGTCCATAATAGTGGAAAGACATTTGGAAGGAGCAGGAGGCTGTGTGGTCATACTGTAGCTGCACTCAGGAAGCACAGAACAATGAATACATGCTATTGCTTAGTCTCCCTTTTCTATTTCCAAAGTCCAGAACTCCAGCCAGGTGATGGTACCATACCTATTAGGTGGGTCTTGATGCTTAATTAACAAATTCAAAGTAATTCTCCTCAGACATAAGAAAACCATGAGTATTAGAGGTAGTGATGATTAGAGTCTTCTGACCACTTATGCTGTACTGGCTGTGCCATCTAGTAGGTGAGTGGTAGCCAAATGTGACTCTAGAGCCCTTGAGACTGCTTTTCTGACTGTGTAGAGACTCCATGTCCTCATGTCTTGGGCACATGAATAGGTCCAGGAACCTGTCTTTCTCCTAGGATGTGGCTTCTTTGATTTGCAACTGTAACCTTTGTTTAGCACTTCATGTGTCCACAGGGCTCTACCTTGCTGTGACCTTTGGGAGTTTCCTGGCTGGGATACAGGGCTCCTTCAGGAAATTTGGAACAAAATGTGTCTTGGGCAAGGTTGGACAGTGGTATCAGTCCATCAAATTCATTTTCATACTGTGAATCACATAATCGAAGGAAGAAAAGGTTAATTTTACTTGGAATATGCTTGGTGAAATAGTGAAAGTACTAGTTTTACTAAATCTCATCACAGGGGCGTGCTTCTCTTTAAGACTTGGAGTGAGAACCAGATACTGAGGTCTGACAGTTACCTCATAGAAGTATGCATATATTTTGCTCATGGGCTGAACTTTCTGAGCCACATTTTCCATGGAACTGCCTCTCATTTAAAAGATGGGATTACATGCTCTGGCCTTTTGGCTGTACACATTTACATTTGTCTTCCGAGAAATTAAAAGATTGACTCCTTCATATTACTTTCCTCCCAATCATAGATATTTGATTTTTGAAATAAATAGGAAAAATTTCAGAAATATTATACCCACTAATGATGATGTGATTAATGGTGAAAATATATATCTGTAATTTCTGATGTGATAGAATAAACCATCAACATTGGAAGCCATGCAGACCAGGGTTATCTAAATGATTGGTATGTGCTTAGAGATCATGTGCCAGCAAAGTTCATGTGCATTTAAAGTTCAAGATGGACAATAGATTTGAAAGGAATTAAGTCTGGAAGATTGTTGATGAGAGTGCAGATTTCCTAATTCAAATTCCAGATAGCTTTTAGGGGAATGTAATTTTTTCATATTTACATAGCAGAAAAAAAATACCTGAGTCATCTGGAAGGAAATTCCTACTTGGTTTTAAACTGTGTATCAATGTGAGGCCAGAATCTCTTCATAAACTAAGGAAGCTGCTATACTATGAACTGAGTGTGGAGATGGATGTGAAAACTTTGTTGTCTAGTATGAAACAAGATGTAAGAAAGTTGAAGGAAAACATTGGCATACCCATCCTTTATTTTAGAAAACAATACTGTCATGTTCAAAAGTGATTTGTTATTGTAGGAATGAGTATTTAAGATCCAAACTATGGTGTTTAAACTTGTATAACAATTAGTGTACCTGCTGTCATCTTTCAGGTCTAAATAGTCTTAGTATTTCTGTTCCCAAACATAATTGTTATTGTAAATATATGTGCATGCATGTCATGGTATACATATGGAGGCTAGAGGACAAGTTAATAGAGTTGGTTTTCTTTGTCTACTATTACATTGGTCCTAGAGATTGAAATCAAGTCATTGGGTTCATGTAGTAAGTACTTTGGCCTGCTGAGTTATTTTGCTGTCTCCAGACTTTATTATTTTAACAATTTATTTATTTTAGGTATATGAGTACATACAGTAGCTGTATAGATAGATGGTTGTGAGCCTTCATGTGGTTGTTGGGAGTTGAATTTAGGACTTCTACTCGCTCAGGTTAGGCCCACTCACTCCAGCCAAAGGATTTATTTATTATTATAAATAAATACACTGTAGCTATCTTCAGACACACCAGAAGACGGTGTCAGATCTCATTATGGGTGGTTGCGGGGATTTGAACTCAGGACCTTGGGAAGAGCAGTCAGTGCTCTTACCCACTGAGCCATCTCACCAGCCCCCAGAATTTATTATTTTAAAGTGAATAAAATATAATTTTCTACTGTAGTACATGTTTTATAGGTGTAACCAACAGAATGACTTTTTATGACATTCAATAATTTTGTAAGAATACAAAGGGTTCCAGAGATCCCCTAAATAGAATACCACTTAGGTAATAAACCAGTGCTGAGATGTCCACCCTTTCTATCTAGTCCATCATTGGAGTTATTGCTGAGAAGGTGGCTGGGACTATTCTGTTTCTCCTCTTTGACAGATCAGGATATTGGATACTTGGATATTCCTTGAGTAATGTTAATTTGATCAAGACCACTTACTGGAAAATTTCTATTGGCTATGACTTGGAACTTCCTAATGATGCTCAACAATGAAGGTTCACTTACATGTATTTTAAGACAGCAGCCCACAGAACTCAGCCATTAGCCTAATTTGAGCTTTCAGATACCATGGGAATAAAAGATCATTACTACCTGGTAAATGATCTCTGCTTTAAATGATTTTGCAAGTTAGAGTTCTCTAAGATCACTCTCAGATTCAGTAATTTACTTGAATGCTGTTTTAATCCTGTTTGTAATTGATTTCAATGAATGGGTATTAAAACATCATGGGGAGACAGGAGCTGGATTGGGAGAGTACTAGGTATGACTTCTGCTGTCTCGCCTGTGGAACAGTACTCCTTGTAGCAATTGTATGTATTAACACACATGAACTACTGTTGAACAAACTCACTTGAGCCTCAAAGTCCACAGTTTTTTACTGGTGGCTAATTATGTTCATAAGTTGGCTACCGATGTGGACATCCTTTATTTCTATCCCTTTTAGTAGATAAAGATCATTCTGCATGGCTTGAGGCTCATACAGTAAACCACACAACTATCGTGGATCCTGTGGTATAGCCTAGAGACATACCCATTTGGCAGAGCACTCTAAAGCACTCTAAAGCAGTTACCTTCTTAGAAGACCTTTCTCAGGCCAGGTTAGTATTTTATAGCACAGATTTTTTTTCAATTTCCTAAAAAAAATAAATAAATGCAAGAAAATATCTTCTCGGTCTTGAAAAAGGATAACAAATGCTTAAGGCTCTCATTTTAATCATCTAAAAATTAAATTCCAAGCTTTGGCAATTCAAACTGTATAGTGTTTCTATAGGAACAGACATGGGCTATAATTGAAAGTCTAGAAATTAGCTCATGTGATGTTTTGTTATTATTGTCTGTCTGTCTATCTGTCTCTCTCTCTCTCTCTCTCTCTCTCTCTCTCTCTCTCTCTCTCTCTCTTTCTCTCTCTCTCTTTTTGTCTTTCCGTCTTTCTGTCTTCCTTTTGGCACTGGGGTCGGCTATTGGGGACAGAAATACTAAGACTGTTGAGACCCGAAGGATGGCACAGCAGGTAGAGTAATTGTTGTGCAAGTTTGAACACCATAGTTTGGATCTTAAATATCCTGTAAGTGCCAGACTGCCATGGCAGTCTCCCTATCTCCCTATAATCTGCTTATGGGAAATGGAGACAGGAATCCTGGATTAAGCTGGCTAGCCTAGGCCCTGGGTCCAAGTGAGGGCTAAGGAAGAAACGATGTTGGCTTCTGACTGCTACACTTATTCTCACACAGTTGCATGTGTGCATGCATACCACAGACATGAAGAAGTGTACCAAGACTGTTGGATGGCAAAGGGACAGTCAGTCATGAACACCTCTAAATAGCCAGTGGATAAGAAGAGATTTCTGCTCTATACCCTATAGCTCAAAATGGATCAAAGGAAGGCTGAAGCTGGGCTCAGTGATTAAGGGTATTTGTTGCTCTTGAAGAGTACCTGGGTTTGATTTCTAGCACCCACATGGTGACTAACAACAATAACTCCAGTCCCAGGGAATCTTGGAGATTAGGGTGGGAGGCTGAGCTTAAAACACTCCTACATGATATCTTAGGGTTAGTATTGCTGTGATGAAGCAGCATGACCAAAGCAACCTGGGAAGGAAAGAGTGCATGTATCTTAAACTTTTATGTCACTGTTCATTATTGAAGGAAAGGAACTCAAACTGATGCAGAGGCTAGGGAGGGGTGCAGCTTACTGTCTTGCTCCCCAAGGCTTACTCAGCCTGCTTTCTTATAGAACCCAGGATCACGTGCCCATGGCCAGGAGGGAGGCTGTGTCCACCATGGGCTTGACCCGTACACATCAGTCACTAAGACAATGCCCTAGATGCCTGCAAGCTAATCTTACTGAGGCATTCTCTCAGTTGATGTTCTCTCCTCTCTAGTGACTCTAGTATGTCTCAAGTTGACATAAAATTAGCCAGTACACATGAGAACATATTTTCTTAAATGTAACATCTAGTAGAGCATGAAAAACCAAAAGAAAAATTGATTAAACAGACAAATTACAAAAAGAAACACTTTTATCTTAAAGAATACAAGACATTATTTGGAAACTATGTATATGATACAGGCCTCATAGTTGGGTTATATAAGTAACTCTTGTGACTAAAAAACAGTTGAAAGGTGAAGTGACATTTTCTGGTTTTGATATGCATTCTAAGATGACAAATTACAGATCATCTTTGTGCACATGTGTGTGCATGTTAGGCATCTGTATATCTTTAGATACTATTCAAAATCTTTTGTTCATTTTTCTTAATACTTCTTGTTCTTGGAGCATTTCATACATATATACAATGTATTTTATCAGATCTACTTGTTTCTACTTGTACCCATCTCCCCAACTCATGACCACCATGTTCCCCCTCTCAACTTCACCTCCCTCTCCCCAAGCCACATTTGAAACCTATATGAAAGGTGTGGACAGCCTCTCAGTGGGAAAGAGGACTCGTCTGCCTCCCAGTGCCATCCACTAATAGTAGCTCCTCAGCGAGGGCTGGAGTCATGTGAACCCCTCGTCTGTGTTGGAATTTTAATAGGCTTGGTATTATGCATGTTTTTGCTGACAGCCACAGCTGCTGTGACTCCTGGAGTACAATGACCATGTACTATCCAGAAGATGGCATTTTACAGTGCTCCTCCCTGTTCTGTGGCGTTTAATGACTTGTGTTTTCTTTTGGGTTTTTCAAGCCCGAGTTTCTCTGTGTACTCCTGGCTGTCTTGGAACTCATTCTGTAGATCAGTCTGACCTTGAACTCAAAAAGATTCACCTGCTTCTGCCTCCTGAGTGCTGGGAGTCGTGGACCACCACCCCCCAGCTAAAATCCTTTAATGTTTTCTTTTTTTTTCTTTGAAATGTGGTTTGAAACTGATAAAGCCCCATTACAATTACAATTAAAAACTTACTAATAATTAATTTTAGCTGGACAGTGGTAGTGTGTACCTTTAATCCCAACACTCAGGAGGCCGAGCCAGGTGGGTCTCTTGTGAATTCAAGGTAAAGCTGGTCTAGAAAGGACAGCCAGGCCATGTTCCCCTCTCTCAAGTAGATAACCTCTTTTGATTATTGCTATGTACATACATATGTATATATGCATGCATATGTACATGCCCACCCACATATCAATACAACCCGGTGAATCTGATTTTGTTGGGGCTGATCACTCTGCTTTGGGCATTCAGTAAGCAGACTCATCCGTGGGAGAGGCCAGTTCTCCCAGCTGTCATTAGCTGCCTTTAGTTATTTATCCATAGTTGGGACACCCAGAAGTTTTCCTCTTTCATATTAACATGTCCATTGACACTGCTTTGGTTTTGTGTTGTTTATGCAGCCATTTCTAGGAGAGACTGTTTCACAGCAGACTTCCTGGTATTCTGGCCCACATTTTTGCATACTTTCCAAGGTGTTTCCTGAGCATTATTGACCTCCCTCCTCCTTGCCCAGTAGGAACCCTGTCCCTGTCATTCCATTTCCCTAAGTCATATTGCCTGTCCCACTCTTCTCCTCCAGGCTCCCAAGACCCTCTTCTATTCGCTTTATAATTTCATGGTTTCTTTAGTTACTTTTTGTTGTATGCTCAAATCTTTGGATTTTGAGTTAGGAACCATAGATGAGAGAGACCATGTGGAATCTTCAAATAACCAACCAAACAAATAAAAAACCCTAAAATTTATTACCCTACCTGGCTATACCACTCCTTGACATATGCCTTAAGGGACTTGGCATCCTGTTTTCAGATACTTGTTCAGCCTCATTTATAACGCCAGGAAATAAAAGCAACCTAAATGTCCTTCAACAAGTAAATGGATAATGAAAATGTAGTACATATACATAATACAATATTATTCAGTTGTAAAGAAGAAAGTTTGCAGGTAAATGGAAAGAAGTAGAAAAGATTATATTGAATGAGGTAACCCAGACTCCCAAAGAGAAAGCGCAGGTTTCCTCTCACCTGCAGTTCTTAGTCTTTCTACCCCTTCTTTCAAGATGTTTCTTGAGCCTTGAGGGTGGAGTTAACATTAATATAAATGTTAATTCAGTCATTTATACTCAGGACTTTGACTTGTAAGTCTTCATGAACACTCTTCACTGCAAGAAGTTTTTTTTTTTTGAGCTTTTCTTTTTTCTTTTTTTGTTAGACATTTTCTTTATTTACATGTCATATAATTTCTCCTCTCCCAGTTTCCCCTCCAAAAAACAAACAAACAAACACAACAAGAAGAAACCCCTATTGCCTGCCCCCTCCCCATGCCTGCCACCCCACCCTCTCCCACTTATTGGCCCTGGCATTCTCCTACACTGGGGCACAAAGCCTTCACAAGGCCGAGGTCCATTCCTCCTATTGATGATCGAATTTGCAATCCTCTACTATACACATGCTGCCAGAACAATCATTCCCACCATGTATAGTCCTTGGTTGGTGGTTGAGTCCCTGGGAGCTCTGAGGGTACTAGTTAGTTCATATTGTTGTTCGTCCTAAGGGGCTGCAAACCCTTCAGCTCCTTGGGTCCTTTCTCTAACTCCTTCATTGGGGACCCCACACTCAGTTCAATGGATGGCTGTGAGCCCCTACATCTGTATTAGTCAGGTTCTATCAGAGCCTCTCAGGAGATAGCTATATCAGGCTGGCTTGTCCTTCCTTCAGTCTCTGCTCCATAGTTAGTCTCTATAAGTCCTTCTGTGGGTATTTTGTTCCCCCTTTTAAAAAGGATACAACCACTCTGGAAATCAGTTTGGTGGTTCCTCTGGAAATTGGACATAGTTCTACCAGAGGACCCAGCTATACCACTCCTGGGCATATACCCAGAAGATGCTCCAACATGTAATAAGGACACATCCAGAAACTGGAAACAAGCCAGATGTCCCTCAACAGAGGAATGGATACAGAAAGTGTGGTACATCTACACAATGGAGTACTACTCAGCTATTAAAAACAATGAATTTATGAAATTCTTAGGGAAATGGATGAATCTGGAGACTATCATCCTGAGTGAGGTAACCCAATCACAAAAGATAACACATGGTATGCACTCTCTGATAAGTGGTTATTAGCCCAGAAGTTCGGAATACAGGAAGAACAACCCACAAACCACAAGAAACTCAAAAAGAAGGAAGAAGTTTCTTTAACCAAGGTAAGAGCAGCACAAATTTATGGGAATAAACAGAAATATTTAGAAACAGTTTGGGGACACAACCATTTAGTGCAATACTAGGTTCATTCTAGGCTATGCCCAATTTTTAAGAATTTTTTTCTTTCTGCCTCAGTGCTGTGGATTAAACCTAATGCCTTACGCATGGTAGGCGAGGTGCTGTCCACTTAGCTAGATCACATTCCTACTGCTTTGTAGAATCTTAAGCTGTGTTTGAGCATATTAGACGATATCATACAGTTACAGTTCATAAAACAACTGTGTGTGGGAAAAACTGACCGAAGTGTGAGCTGAGTGTCCTACAAAATCAAATTTCTCATACCCAGATGGTCTTTGTGTATTGTAGTAAGAAGTGCTGTCCTGTTATGTTTGCCTCTTCTCCATGACAACTATAGTGTAGCACTTTTTGTCACTTGGTGCTTTCTTGTAGAGCTTCTCACAAAGTTACCTATCAGTCTATGTAGTGTATGTATATTATATATTCCCTCTGTGGAAATAAGTACAAGAACCTATCCAATTATTCACATAGAAAGGTGAACAGACCCTAAGGAAGCAGCTGTATGGGCAGGAGGCAGGAAACATGGCTCCAGAGAATCTTGGAACGGAGAGAGATTTATTTATAACAGCATGACTGATAAGCAGGAGCAAAATCTTTTGGAAATCCGATTATGTCCACAATGTCACAGGTGGATCTACACAGCCAGTTCACTTTCCTGCTAACTCTGTGTTAGCATAGCCATCAACATTGTCACTTGGTGTTTATCAGGCATGATAAAAATAGCTCATATCTTTTGTCCTTTTCTTGACAAAAATATCTCTGTTGACTAAGGCTAGTTGTTCAGGACTCTAATTTTATGGAACAAAGATGCTTTTTTTTTTTTATGTGGTAGACATAAAAGTTAGGGAGACAGTGAAGTGCTTGCCATGAAAGCATGATGTCTGAGTTCAATCCTCAGAACTAAAGAACAAAGACAAACAGGTGTGTAGTGGTATATGCACTTACAGTCTGTGCTGTGAAGGTGGAAACAGGTGGATGCTTAGGAGTCATTTATCACTTGACCTAGTTAATCAGTAAGTTTCCGGCCAATGAGAGAGACTATTTCAAGAGACAAGGTGAACAGTAACTGAGGAACAACACCTGAGTTAGACCACTGAGTTCTACGTGCATCAGCTCCTACGCACACATAGGCACTCAACCATAGAGTCCCTTTGCTAAGGTCAGAGTAAGAGCACCCTTCCCCCAATTAGTCATTGGGTGCTTTTTGCCTTCACTGTTGTTGCTATTTAATTATGAAATTACAATCATCTTTCTTTTTGCTTGTTTAGTTTGGGAATAGTTACTTCATGATCCCTGAAATGTTTGTCTCTTAGAAGTTGTATGTTTTGGGGGTTTTTAAGTATAGAAACTGAGGAAATAGCTTAGCTTCCTCACATTGCATATCTGCATGAGGAGAGAGCGATTGAGTATCTGGGGAGGGATATACTCTAGGCCATGAGTTTTCTTAGAATTCTACAAATGTGCCTCAGTTCAATCATTTGATAATGTAGTACAAGAGATGAAGTCCTTTGCCTCTTATCACATTGATTAGAGGTAGCAGCTGTGGAATTTGAACACAGGCTAGCTATGGCTCTGGATAGTCTCAGCAGTATCTGGCTTGGACATAGTGCTGATCCCATAGAGAGGCAGTAGAGAGGGCCAGGGTCTAAGTGCAACCTTGTTACACACTTGGTCCTTATGTGCTGACAAAGGCAAAAGATCAACCTGGAGAGAAGACCCTGAAGAACAGAGATTCCAAAAAGAGTGTTGGCAAGATGTAAAAGCACCCAAAGTGATCCTGGATTTAATAAGGCCTTTTGTGTCTTAGACCAGTGTCAGGGAGGAACTGAGTATGTCCTGCATGAAGCATTTCTATGGTTATGTGTGTGGAGGAGCTGATGCATGTAGAACTCAGTAGGGGTAGCGCTCATGTGAGCTGCTAAGAAAACTGTTTCCAGAGTCACCAAATACAAATGCTGTGACATAGATCCAGGCACTAGTCATACAGTTTATTAAGTCCATTAACACCTAAAAGGTTTTTTCCTGTATCTTACAACTATAGTGGTGTTTATCTTTCATCATGAAAGTAAATATATTTAAAAGCAAATATATCTTATAGGCTCCAAGAAATTGGAGAAAGGGTAGTGCCTGTTGATAGCTTACTTTTACAATTTTTTTTGTGATAAAGTGTAAATAACCATTTAAGGTATACAGTTTGGTGGCATTGAATATGCCTTGTTATTGTGCAGCAATCACCACCATCTCTAGAACATTTTTTTTTTCTTTAGAAGCCAGGAGTTACCCACACTTTGTCTTTTACCTCAGTTGTTTATAATCAGAACCTTCATTCTGTGAAGGGGATGACACAGGATACGGACCATGCTATTGTTAAATTCCAGGTGGAATCTCCCTTCTCCCAGGACATAAGTGTTGGCTATTATCTCAAATGGAGAATGGGTTTTGTATTTTCACACACACTACAGGTTTCAAAAGGCACAATAGGTTTATAACTGTTACCACAAACAGTGTGGTATTTGCTTCTTACCTTACTTTGTCAACATTCTGGATTTTGGTGGTTGTGTAGACTGTTAATTTTTGGTATTTGCTAAATGCTGGTCTTGGGGAGACAATGTTAAAACCAAGAGCCTATGGGAAGGGCTCTTGACATTTTGGGTTTTGATTTTTTTTTATTGTTGTTTTGTAATTCTTTAACATATTTGTTGTGGTGCTCAGTATATAGGGTTTTATACTTTATTTTAGAGTGTGATTAGCTTGAAATAATTTGGTTTTGTAAATCACAGATCTGCCTCATTCCACAAACCTATTTCAGAAACTGATTTTCAAGTGTTATTTCACTAAAAAAGTAACTCTTCCAGCGTAAATGTAATTTTTGTAAGAATTAGTTTTAGCAGTTGGAATGTAGCTCATCTAGTAGAGTAAATTTGTTCAGCATCAACTAAGCCTTGGATGCAGTCACAGTCACCACATGAAGCCAATATGGATGTACAATCCCAGAATGTGGGAAGTGTAGTTAAGAAAATCAGAAGTTTCTGGAACTCAGGTGGCGCACGCCTTTAATCCCAGCACTTGGGAGGCAGAGGCAGGTGGATTTCTGAGTTCAAGGCCAGCCTGGTCTACAGAGTGAGTTCCAGGACAGCCAGGGATACACAGAGAAACCCTGTCTCGAAAAACAAAACAAACAAAACAAAACAAAACAAAAAAAGAAAAATCAGAAGTTCAAGGTCAGCTTGGATATTTGTGAGATTATCTTTAAAATGGTTTTAAAATTGATTTATCAGTAAAATTTTATTTGGATGTTTTCATTAGGGAAATGGAAAGGGAGAACAGGCCATATCAAACTGCTGGCTAGAAGGATTCGAAAATAGAACACCTGATCAATAGTAATTTTATTTTATTTTAATTTTTTTTTGGTGGGATGGGATGGTTAGGTGTGCTTTTGAGATACACACACACACAAATATAATACATACATATATATATATATATATATATATATATATATATATATATATATGTAACCTAGACTGGCTTTGAGCTTGCTGTGTAACCCAGGCTGTGAATTCATGGTCATTTTGCCTAACTAGGATTACAGGTGTGTGTTACTATGTTCACTGGAATTGTGAATTCTTAATTAATACTATTTAGAATTGTGCAGGTTTAAAAAAGATTATTTTTAAGAAATCATTATTAACATGATAAAATACAATTAAATGTAATTAATATAATTAATCTGTGAAGTTCTATTCCAGTTGATAATAAATGCTATAAGATTTCAATAGTTGGAGTGCAAAATGACATGGAAGAAGATTGAGACAGTACAACTCACTAACAATCATTGTATTTTAGTGATGAAGTTTTTGTATGTATAATTAGAAGTTTTTATAATATACATTTCGAAGTCTTCATATTGATGTCGTATTTTGATAGTATTAATGACTACCATTATCTTGTTAATCAAATTTAAAAATCCTACAATGTTTAGTCCTTTCTGGATAATATTAAGGTTTGTAAGATTGTTTGGTTAGAGGCTGTCTCCTTTCCCCCCCAAAAGAAAACAAAACAAATAAAACCAGGAATCACAGGAGGTTGGCTATATTGACTGGTATTTGAGAGAGGAGGAAGGCCTGATAATTTCATCTTTAGGAGCCCCAAGTCATTGTCTTTCCATTGGCTCCTATGTTGGGTTGATATTAGAAGAAAATCCAGAGTCATAGCCATTATTTAATGATTAAAGTTCAGGAAACATTTTCTATCCCTAGAAATACAGACTAGAAACAGAAAGAACAGGAAAATTGAGAGTAAGCTCAATCCTGAGATAGACCTTCCCCATCACATGGGAGACAGTCTCAGTTGTAGCCAGAGCAGCAGATTTGTAACTGCCTCTGTTTATGAAATAGTGCCTCTGGTATGTTATAGCATCATCTTCAATGTTCTCTCGCTTGGTGGTAGCTTAGGCAAAAGAAGAAACCTGGTTGTAATGGGAGTGACATTGTTTCCTGGGTTGTCATGACCCATTTAATAAGCTGAGGGATGTGGGGTGCTCACTGCCAGGCAGTCTAAATATTTTTATTTTGTAGCTTTTTTTGTGAATTAGAGAGTTGCTTTTGGGAAACAAATATGAATGCATTGATTTGATTTGTTTGAAATGGAGTCTCCTGCAACCTAAGGTGGCCGATAACTCTTGATTTTCCTGCCTTTACCTGCGGAATGCTAGTATTATGGGAGTGTGTCACTGTGCCTAGTTTATGATGCTGGGATTGAAACCTATCAGGACTTTGTATATGTTAAGAGAACGCTATACCAACCAGGTTACAATGTAGCATCCATTAAATAAGAAGACTGAAAATCGATGCCAGGGTGTCAAGTCTTATTTAATAAATGCGTGCTAAAAATCATTAAAAGGTCCTTTAAGAAGAGCAAATGCACTTGTTAGTGTAGAGACTTTGTCTTTTTAAAGCAGAGGAATCTTCCCCAGAGTAGACAGAAATACCGGATGGTTCTTGTTTTCTGACAGCTCCCTTTAGATGGCTTTCCTGTTTGCAGTTGAGATAGTCAGGCTCATCCCAAGAGGGCTTCTCCCCTCATTACTTGATTGTAGAAAATGAGACTTGACCTTCAACCTGGATGGATGCATCTGGCTCACCTTGTGGAGATATTTAATGAAAACACGAACCCATTGTATTCACTGTGTGCTAGGGATTAACTAAAATTGGCCTTTTTTTGAGGTGGCGGTGTTTATCTTTTATCACTACAAAATATGTGGTATTATAGCATTTGTAATTCTTTCTGAGAAAAAGAATGGTGAAACTTAAGTATTAGCCTTTTTTTTTTTTTTTTTTGGTTTTTCGAGATTGGGTTTCTCTGTATAGCCCTGGCTGTCCTGGAACTCACTTTGTAGACCAGGCTGACCTTGAACTCAGAAATCTGCCTGCCTCTGCCTCCCAAGTGCTGGGATTAAAAGTGTGTGCTACCACTGCCCGGCTAGTAAGTGCTTTTGAAAATGATGTTTTTGAAAACACTTCAAGATAGAGGACGAATCTAGTGGTAACTTGAGAAGAAGGAATGGTTTAAGATCATTACCTTCCCTGTTAGAATTTCACGCATTCTCTTTGCTGTCTGTGCCGAAGCCATTTGCTGGAAAGAAGGTTTAATCAAAACTGAGTCATAGGTTTAACTTCCAAAAATACCACATGGCTTTCTTTCAGCACTCTTTACTCATGTCTTCTACCTCCACAGTGTTCCAGAATTACAGTCACTGAATTCTAAATTCTATGGCTAGTTGTGTCCTGAAATCAAGTCCTCCTAAAACTTGCCTACCTGGACTGCTATTCTTACTAAGAAATGGAGTGGACTGGGAGGGATCTTGCATAAGTATCTCACAGAGAATGTAAAAAAAGAGGCTGCAGTTCTTATAAGAATAACTAGAGACAGGAAAAGAGCCCGTGAGGACAGAGATTGAATGATGCTGTCACAAACTAGAGGAGGCAGGAAAGACCATTCTTTGGGGCCTTCAAAGAAAGCACACACTTTGACTTTGGATTTCTGATTTCAGAATTGAGAGAAAAGGCATTTCTGTTATTTAAACACCTAGTCTGCCACCTAGTTTGTGGCTGAGGCCGTGGGAATGGTATATCTGAAAACATCTGAGCTTCCTAATCATGACCTGGGACCACCTTTTCCAGGAGAGTGGGAGAAAAATGTTGTAAACAGTGTCAGATGCTCACATATTTTTACCTTTTGATAAAAGCTCCTGCGGTTAAACCATTTTAGTAAATATGATATATAGCATCACATTCTTTATGTTGTAAACAACTACTACTTGTCAAATACATGCAGATACATGATATAGAGGGGTTGAGTGTGAGAGTGTGGTTCAAGTTGGCCCAAACAGCATAGCCTATCATCATAAATCTCATCTTAAAAAAAAGGAACCATGGTGAATAGAAGAAGTTAGAGCAAAGCCTGCTGTGAATGCTATGGCATTATGACATGTGTCTCATGATGAGAATGTGAACAAACCACTGGTAGCTTATGGTAAGATGTGTGAGGAGAAAATATACAGATTTGCAAGGACACTCTTAAACCAATCACTACACAGTTCCAAAACCACCTATTGGCCTCATTAAGGAATTCTGCATGCAGGGGATTTGGGCATTTAATAAGTTAATGCCCTCAAAGATTTGAGGTCTAATGAACAGTTGGGAATTTTAGTTTGGAAAGAGTTCATGTGTTAAAGGTAAAGAGGTTAGCTGTCTTTAATATCTCTAGTCTCTTTGGCTCCAGTGTCCTAATGGCTTTTCATATCTCTGTTTTAGCTTCTATCTGTTCTTAAAAAAGGATGATATTCAACAAAAACTCTCATCTCAAACTGGAACGTATGCTGGCATCTTCAAACACTATTTGCTTCTCCTGTCTAAGCTTCCTGAGGGCTGGAATTAAATTACACTTGTTTGGCGACCATGTTTTCTTTACTATTTTGCAGCACACAAACAATAGAATAGTTTTATGACACTATTGATTCTCAAGACTGGGTCATTTGAGTTTATGTTTTGTATTTTATTATTTTAGAATTTCACTTGTTTTGATCCAAACTACCTCCTCCTACACCTTCCCTTTCCACTTCCTATATTCTCCTTTGCCATTTGAAAGTATAATTTTAGTGTTAAGAATTTGAATATGCTTACTATTACTTCATCTTTCCTCTGCCTAGCTATCATGAGATCTGCTCTGTTTGTTCTAAGACTTTATTGAGGGACAGAGTCACTTCTGATCCTTCCTTCGATGTGGACATTAAAATAACAAAATCAAGATTTAGAAATATCTATAAACTGTTAGGCGTGGATGGAGATATTTGACACAATATTCACATCCTTGAATTCAATTATACTTAGTTCAGGAGGAAAGCCTTGAACTTGCTGTCTTTGCTTAGGTGGTAATGCCTCTTTTCTTGCCAGTGAGAAGACACTGTGTTGGGCTGTGGGCTCATGAAGCTTATAGCTGTTACCCATTACCTCTGTAATGTCTGAAGCTTTATTTGTATTAGTAGACTCTGAGTTTACTTTCTTACTGTTTCTGGTACAGTCATACTTTAAAGCTGACATTGATACCCTGTTTACCCACCTATCCAACACACTGGTCAGCCTCGTATAAACTCAGAATATTTTCCCTGTTCCCTTTTAATTTTTCACTTGACCTAAGTTCTGGTAAGAACAGCTGTTGTAAATTAGGCACTCGAGGACTCTTCTGTAAATAAAGCTGGGATCCTGAGTAGTGACAATTGTTTGTCCCTGGGAATCTGGAAAGCTATTTTGAATCAAGACTATAGCAAACACACAGGAACTAAGGTTTTCTCTGATTGTTGATATTTGCTTAACTAACACCTTTTAGTCTCTCATCACATGTCATAACTAATTCTGCAAGGAGAAGTGGGACTATAGGATAAAATACCACATGCACTAGCAAGTGAAGGCATATTTTGGGCTATTATTTAGCTGGGCAGAGGTATTCAGACTCAACTGAGAGTGGCCATGTGACTTTGAAGAGCTGGTGAGTTGGTTAGCCAAATTTGGACAGAGCTATATTGCATAACTGGCATCAGTATCTCTACTTGGTAGAGATAGAGTATAAATAGCTTGGGGGTAGGGTGGGCTAGGGGAGGAAGCAAGGAGGATAACAAGGAAACAAGCACCTGTTAGATGTGACTCTGTACATTAGGACTTTGTTAGCCAAGATGCTATAAACTTTCCTTCGTACCAAGTTTCAGCCATTTCAATGAAAATCTTAAAAGATACAACTTTTGAGGTTGTTACCTTGGATTATGTGAACTTGTTAATAGAAGTGGCAGCCAGATGCTATAATCCTCCTGCTGGAGTCTTCTCAAGTATGTTTTCCTTTTCAACTGTGTTGGTGATCTTCTTTTTCTTTTCCCCTATTATCCCCCTTGGACTTTTGTAATCAGACACTGTATACAGAGGTGTCAGTAAAACAGGCCATTTTGAGAAATAACCTTTCATGTCTTTTAAGGATGGAAATAAGAAAACAAAGAGAGAGCACATGAGCAGTGAGTAGCTACCTTGAGAACTTGCAGGGTTCCTTCTTTCTCCCTACTGCTTCATGATTATTTCCTTCTCTGTAAGTCAGAATTAAAAATAAAATGAAGTTTTAGCCAAGAAGCATTACAAGTATCTATACAAATACTTCATACACGCTCTTGTGCCTGTGGATGTGTTGTACAGGGGAAGAATGAAGGAGCAGGGGCTGGGAGGGAATTCTGTCTGCAGCCAGCTTCTTTTAGAATGCTGAACTACAGACTGAGACTATGTTTAAAAACAAAACAAAACAAAACCAGCAAAAGCCCTGTCACTAAAATTACAAATGTTAACTATGGTTGATTTTTGATAAACAAAGTAGGAACAATAGAATCCTAGTGATAAATCTTTACTGTGCATGAATGCTTTTATATATCTTTATTTAATTTTGACATTATTAAATAAAGTGTACTAAGCTAGAACAAGAGGCTGCTATAGAAAGATAACCAGTATAGTAGCTTAAAGAACAGAGAAGTTTTCTATCAAAATTGTTTATGGGGCATGTTCTAGGTCATGACTCTGCTTTATAAGGTTACCCAAAGTTACAAATTCCTCTCCCACATTCCCAAGGTCAGAGCAGAATACTCTTATGATTTGTGTGGTCAGATATGGAAGGGTCTGTTGATGCTTGTAGGAATAAGAAAGAGCTTGGATGAAAAGTTTACTACAGCCAGAGCCATAAAGTAGCTTAGGAATAAAGAATTAGCCGTGCATTGGAGGATGGGACAGTGATGTGTACATACCCACATGTGTGAGTATGGAGATCAGAGATAACCCTCAGATGTGTTCCTCACTCACTTGCTGGGGGAGGGAGGGAAGAAGGGAAGGAGAGAGAAGAGAGAGGGAAAATTTTGTGCATATATATATATATGTAATACTATATATGTTACAATATAATATATAAGTTAAATTGTGTGTGTGTGTGTGTGTGTGTGTGTGTGTGAATATGTGAATATTTGCCTGAATGTGTGTCCACTGTGTGCGTACAATGCCAATGGAGGCCAAAAGATCCCCTAGGACTGGAAATAAGTGTTGTAAGCTTTCATGTGCATGCTACAAATTGAATCCCAGTCTTCTGGAAGAATTAGCAAGTGCTTTTTTTTAACTGGTAGGGTTTTTTTTCTAGCTTTCTATCTAATTTTTTTGAGAGAGTTTATCATTGAACCTGGAGTCACTGTTGGCTAGACTGGCTGAGCAAAGAATCCCCGGTGCCCTTCTGACTCTGTTAGCTCTAATATCATGGAGCCCCGTCACTGTGCCTGCCTTAAAATGGGTGTTGGGGATCTGAATTGAGGTCCCCATGCTTAAATGCAAGCACTTGGATGACTGAACTATTTCCTTAGATCCCTAGGTAGGGAGGAGGTTTTGATGACCATCTAGAAATATCTCTTACAGTTGGTTTAGTGAATAGGAAAGGGAAGAAGAGATTGAATATCCTGTGACATGCTATCTTTTTCTTTCAAAGTTGATTTAATCTCATTGCTGAATTCTGCTGTGAAGATTAGTTTGGAATTTATACCAGTTTTAGAAAAGCAAGAAACATGCATGTTTCTTAAATTGGTTTAACCATTGTGTTCTATAGCTCTCTTTGTATGTATATCTATGTAGTAATTTACCTAGTATACAGAATATTTGTAGAATTCTATTCTGTGGAAGTTCCTTCCAGTAAATCTCTGCTACTATTTGAATATTCAGGAGAAAAAAAGCAAGTGTAGCATGATACTTAAAAATTTTCTTTTTAAAATTCTTCTTTTCAAAAGTCACACTAAAATTAGAAAGCATGCTAAAGTTTATAAAGGTAGTGATAGAGATAAAGAACTAATTCCTAATCTGAGTATGGCAGAGCTTTCAGTAGTCTTAGCTATTCTGGCCAACAGAGTAGGAACTGATTCTGACCAATGAGTAGTATTTATGTGTATAACAAGGCAACACACTGAGAATCCCAGAAGGGGAAGCGTTATGAGGTCAAGTCTGGCTCCACTAGAGCTAAGACCTCAGAGGTCGTTGTGAGCTGAGCTATGAGCTAGGTGAAGGCTACAAAGGTGCAAAAGAATGCAGGCTTCACGGGATCAGAGGTCTGGAAGTAGGGAGTGACAGCACTTTGGGTGGATCCTCATGCCATGGTAGATTACTATTGACACAATGCCTGCCTGTCAGTGGACCCTGTCATTGCCCCACTGACTTGCATCATGCAGTCTAATCCCTGCTCTCTATGGCCTTCCTCCTTCCACTGTCTAGGTATCTCATGCCTATGCTTCTTAAAGAGATATTTATGGGGAAGTTTCTTGTTTTATACTATCCAGCTGGACAGTGTTAGAAAGTTTCTGAGTCCTTCACTTGACTCAATGTTACTTGAGCTACTTAAATGAGTCACACCTCAGAGCATCAGAGCATTGTCCTGACTTCCTGGGGGAGATGGTACTCCTGGGGGAGATGGTACTCCTGGGGGATTTGGAAAGTAAGGAGTGATGAGCGATTCAAGAATGAAAGTTTCAGAGTTTACATATTGACATGAAATGAAATGCCTTTGAAAAATTACTCATGTAGAAATAGTCAAAGCTGTATTGTTGGATTCTTGACACAATAGAATATTCTCATTTGACATGCATTGTATGAAGCAGTCCCGAGAGAGAATGCAGGGTTATTTCTGAAAATGTTACAAACCTGCTTTTTTAAAAATCGGTTTTTGTATTAAATGCTATAGTTTTTGGTCTGGTGACTAGAGCTTGAGATGTTATTTGAAAATTATGGATATGACAATATATCTATTTAATGTTGGTTCTGGGCAATAGTCAGTTTCTGTTTGTATAAAAAGGAAATGCAATCATGTTTACAGTAGTAGTAGTTAAAACACCAAGCTTTTTCCTTTTGTATTAGCATATAAATAGACACATGTTCACATCTCCATGTTAAGTAGACTTTTTACTTATATAACTTGTTTTATACAACAAATAAAACTTTATTAGCATAAAAAAATCATAGGGCATTCCCTTAATGCCCATCAGTTCACTTTACAAGTTGAAGCTAAATAGCTGTAGGTTAATGGTGATAATTAGGGTTCTAACTTCTCCAACAGCAGAGAGCTGTTTGTGATGTACACTCTACTGCATTTTCCTGCTGTTGATAATCTCAGTTCCAGGTAATTCTATTTCAGATAAATTCTCTTTTATAAACATACAGAATTTCTGCATTCACTTCTTCTTTGATTCTATTTATAAGATGAGTGCATACAAGAAAAGAGAGGAGGAACTCAACAGAGTGCTATAGGCAATTAAGCAGGAATCACTATACCAGGAGCTGCTGGGAGAGGGGTAGTGTGTGAGTGTTCATTCTGCCTCCTGTAACCTCCATCAGAGCTTCAGGCAGCAGCATCTTGGGGATGTAGATTCCTAGATGTAGACCTAGAGGGGTTGGAATTTGAGCCTGGGTTTGAGGGTACTGAATTTGCTGCCCTCCAGGAAATTCTGCCCCTGTGTGAGAATCTAGAATCAAGACAAATGACTTAAACCTCAGTGCTTATCTCCTCTAAGAACTTAATATCCATTATAGTGAAGTTTAAATGATGTAGCTAGGTTGGTGCACTCATAGGCTCTCAGCATGTCCACAAAGCAAGTTATCTGTTGCTTTAACTTTTGTCTAAAGTAGGCAGCAAGATGCTTAATGCAATTATTGCTGCAGTCCCATGGAAGCAGTCAAGGTCTTGAGGAGTGTCCTGTTCCTTGTGTCTCCTTTGCTTTCACAGCTGGGAAGACTCTTCCTGTAATAGGTTCACTCACTGTATGAGGAATATGTAGATTTTACCTATTTCGTTCAAGTGATTATCACAAGTGTATTTTCATTCATGGGATTTATAAGATGAATTGAGTCTGGTAGGCCTGAGGTATTTCTTCTGTCTTTTATAAAACTTACAGTCAAAAATTTAGTTCTGGATCCAGGAATGGTGGCTCAGGTCTATCCGTAATCCCAGCACATAGCAGTAAGGGAACATTTTATCAGGTCTGCAATGTAGGAATTGTATGACTATTTGGGACATTCTCAAAGAGGCACAAGTGCACAGGAACAGTGAACAAATCAGTGTTTTTGTGAACTAATGGTGTAGAGAATTGAATAAGTGGAACACAGAATATTATGACAGTGAAACTTTTGTTTTGATAATATATTTGGTATTGTACATTTACCCAAACCAATGTAGTGCTGTATCGGTTTTCTATTGCTCTGATAAAATACCCAAGGGAATCAACTTAAATGAGAAAATTCTTCAATGCACAGTTTTAGACCATGGTCAGTTGTCTTATTTGGTTTAAGGTCTATGACTTTGTAGTATACTATAGTAGAAATGTTTGTTGGCGGAAAGTTGTGCATCTCATAAGAAAGCTAGCAAGCAAAAAAGAGGGGTCAGGGCCAATATAGGCCATGACCTTAGTGATCTTCTCCAGTTAGGCTCTACTACTTAAAGTTTCTGCCGCCTCACAATAATACTTAAAGCTTGTGACCAAGCTTTCAGCCCAGGAAATTTTAGAGAACATTAAGAAAACTCTTGGATATTTATTATGGTTTATGTGTACTTGTGTGTTTCCTTGCGAATATGTGAGCCAAATGTTTCTTCATCCCTCATAGGGCACTGACGGCAGATCAAAGAAATGATAGCACCCACGTTGGCCTTAGTAAACTAGTGAGTTTCCTAGGATTATTTACAGGAGTACAGACTACTCAAAGGGATCTACATCAAAGAAAGCCCACCACAGTGTTGGTGACAACTTGTAAAATCTGGCTCCTAGAGCTGCTGCATGATTTGTGGAAAGCTTGACTGCAAGACTGGTGGAGAGTCTCGTCTCCTCTCCTCAGCCATTTTCATTGCTCATACAACTCTTGAATCTTATAACTTTCAGGAACTTTTTGAGGTTTATAAATTTCATAATCTTCTTGAATGAGACCCCTCTTTCTTCACGGGGGCTCTTTAAATTACAAAAAAGAAAAATAGCTACACAACAGCTATGATACAAACTGCAGGCATGGGATGATATGCTTATCAATGTGGATTCATCACTTATACAAATGCCCCATTCTGGTGTGGGTCATTGGGGGAAATTGTTCTATAGCACAAGATGGGTATGGACAATCTGTATATTTTGAAGTAAATTTTACTCTGTATTTAAAATTGCTTCAAAAATAAAGTATATTTAGAAAGAAAAGTATGACTATGATACTAGCCAGATAAAATCTATGTGGATGTGGCCAATGTGTGCAGGATTCTCTGTCGACATACAGATGTTTAAATTATTCATAATTTGAACCTGACCCTTAACTAATAGAGAAGTTATTCACAGTATCAGTTTGCTTCAGAGTTGCTCCAGGCAAAGATGCTATTCTCTCAGCCTCTTACCTTACAGCTCAGATAACGTTCATTGTCACAGTGCCAGCTACGGTAGAATTGTACCAAGGACAAGGCTATGTAAGACAGATGTGCAACTAGAACTCTTAGCTTTCCTTGTAGTGTCGGGAATAAATTGCTAGCCAGTTTTTACTATTTTAAATAGATGAGCCAGTCTTTGGCCCTACTAGTTCCTGCCATGACAATGAGTGCTGCAGAGTCTTATATGACCATTTTGACTTGGTCAGCTGGGAGGTTTGTTTTCAGGGGTATCCGAGAAACAAAATGCTGTTTATATGTTCTCATGTTCAACAAGTGTTTACATGGAGGATAGTTGGTCTCTAGTCCAGCTTCACAGCTACACTGACTAGGTTGGTCTGTTGATAATTAAACACCATTTTATCCTGTTTTGAATCATGGTTGCAGTTTTGAAAACTGTATGCAAATATTCATTTATCCCAGTTATAAAAGTTAGATCATTTGGGTTGAAATATTTGAAAATGCTGAAGTTTAAGCATTTATGGATAAATTTGTACATTAATTTTGTAGAAATTCTTAAGGCTTTATTATTTATATTAAACTCTTCTGGGTTTTACAACCATTGATAAGTATATTACATCCATTTAATTAATAGTTATCAGGAAGTTTAAATTTGATTGTCTAAATTTACTGAATTTAAAATGTCAAATGTACTTAAAATTAAATGTTACCAGTACACTTTCCTTATGATTATCAATTACATTATGCCACAAATAAGGTTATTTCTTTTTTCATTTTAATCATGATTTTGTACACATATGTGCCAATATTACAAAAATAGAATTTTAGTTTTTTAGTTTTCCTGTTATTGAACTCTCATTCCCCTTTCCAGTTTTACTTGTGATGATTTTGTCAGTGGTAAGTTTCTAGATGGTGTTCCAAATGTCCATCCCAATGTCGATGTGAGCCAGTGTCTACTCTGCTAGACATGCAGATGTTGTGTGTAAGTCATTGCTGCTCTATCTCGTTTCCTTTAGTGTGGTTCTTACTTAGAAATGGTGGACTCACTGAGATGTCATATGGCCTTGAAAATTTACTGCATAACCATTTCCTTTCAGTAGAATTTACTAATGTAATTTCACCTTGTGAGGTATACTCAGTATGACCTTGTTATGTATGTGTTTTTACTATAAGGAAAACCATCTCTTTCTCTCCTGGATTGAATTTCACACTTTCCATGTGTAACATTTCAAGTGTAGAGCAAGGCCATGGAGACAGAAGTAACCATTGAAAGCTATCTTGTCTACTTTTAGGTGGTTCTAGGCTCCAGTCTCAGCACACACTGTTTTAGCTCTATAATGGTATCAGACAGCAGCATTGATGAGATTTGGACTGTTCAAGTTAAGTTAAACACTCAGAGCTGTAGCATCAATCTGTAACCTTTTGTACATCGAGGGAGAATAAGATAAGATCCAGTCTTTGTCCATAAACTCTTTATTGTACACTAGAAAAGACAGATTTGCGTGCAGTGCTGACTCACGTTGAACTTTCACAGTGGAGATGCTTTAAAAGGTTCCTCGCAGAGGCCATGAGCAGCAGCAGTGTGTGAAGCTCACTTCCTGAGCACCCTGTGATGGTAAGGAGCAACACACACAGCTCCCTAGCTGCTGTCTTTTTGTTGGATGGAAGCCCCACTTTGTCATTGTATTCCTGATGTTTGGGTAAGATGGGCAATCCAGAAACAATCACTGGGTGAACAGTGATAGAAACAAATCGGTTCATGGCCCTGGAAAATTCAGAAGTGATAGTTTATCACCGTCTAGTAAGTCAGCACTATCCTTCAATCTCTGAGGTTGTACTTACCTTTGTCTTTCCCTCCTTGGTGTCTGCTTATCCGTATCTGCCATTGGCATAACTACTAACAGCCTCATCATACTTTCTTGATGTCTCCTCCAAGGAAGTAGGCTAGGAGGAAGGCTTCCTGCCAGACGGAGGACCTTGGAAGATTCACATTTCAAAGTTTGGTTTCTGTGAGGATGGAAACATTGAGAACATGACTGGCATCTTGTTCATATGTTCAGGTAACACTGGGGCTATAATTCTTACACACCACCATCAGGACATTAGGTTTCATCAAGTGGAAAGTGGTGCTACTGTTAATAATGGCTATTAGATACTCTGACCAGCTCTGCTCATTATGGAAAGTATTGTAAAGATGGAAGGCAATAGCAAGAGGCTGTTTAGAAGCTGGGAGATAACAGAGGTCAAACTTATAAGGGAACCAGTGGGGGATGTTGTGAATAGGTGATGGTGCCAACTGGCCCTACAGTGACTGTGCACTTACCATCACTTTTGAGCCAATATGTTTTAGGAAATAGTAAACCTATATTGCTTTACCTAAATAAAATGTTAAGAGTATCTTGATAAAAAAGACAGGGGTGACTGAGACCACATCACTTTATGGTGCTCAGACCCACCTATTTCCCATATCTGTTTTCTTCATGCATGTAATGAAGGGCTCAGTACTGTTCACCTGCCAATGACTTGAGATCCTTGGAGACTTTTTTAATGAAGCATGCTAGTAATATATTAAGGTTAAACAGCTTTTCAAGTAGGGATAAGGTATGTTTATTGAGTCATTGTCTGACTCTCATGTAGGATCTAGAGTCTTGTTAAAAATTAGTGTTTAGATTTTCTTTCTTGCCTTAAGAATTTTTCAAAATTACAAATAAGAACATAAAAAAATGGGGACTTTGGCAGCAGGAGAGCTAGAAGCAACGTGCGCTTCCTGGGGACTCTTGGAAAGCTCTGCAGGGATGAGGATTGCCATGGCACCTCTTCTCGGCTTCTTTGGCCCTCAGATTGAAAGCCACTGGTCAACTCTGGCCACCTACCAGATATATAGCAGAGTGATGTCTGGGCACAAAACATTGACTGGCCCAAACCTACACAGCAATGGACATGTTTCTGACGCCCCTTTATCCTGTGTATTATACTCTTCTGGATTGTCACCAGACTGTGATGCTGCTTGTCCATTTTCAAGGACACCAAACCTAGCATGCATTGTTAAACATGGAAGGCTTGAACCAACAACCACTTTGAATTGCCATTTCTGTCACTCTTTCCTGGATAATGGAAAGCAAAACCACCTTCATATTCATCTGATTCTTCACAATGTCATCCCTGTTACAGAGAGACCAGAGAACAGACAAGGAGCTAGATCTCCAGTCTTACCAGTTTTCAGAATATCTACTCAGTTTGAGCCCAGCTAGGGCTATATAAGTAACCATTCCATTTGGTTAGGGTCTCTGAGATGCCTGCCCTGTTCCCATATTGAGCAGTCTATGTTGGCACAGGTTCTTAAGGGTAAAGTACAATTCAATTCACCCATGCCTTTAATTCTGTGTTTAGTTTTTAATTGATGATGAGTGCTTACCATAGTGTTCGAAGGCCAGGAGATTTCATTGTGAAACCATTGCAGGCTGATTCCTGGGAAGAGGCTTGTTGAATTATTTAAGGGCTAAGTTTTTAAGTTTAGATATCTTAGACATCTATTTTTTGTTAGTTTTCTTTTTTCTCTTTTCTTTTCTTTTCTTTTCTTTTTTTTTTTTTTTTTTTTTTTTTTGAGATAGTGTTTCTCTGTGTAGTCCTGGCTATACTGGAACTCACTCTGTAGACCAGGGTGGCCTCAATCTCAGAAGTCCACCTGCCTCTGCCTCCCTAGTGCTTGGATTAAAGGTGTGGGCCACAACTGCCTGGTACCTTAGACATCTTTTAAGACTGCTTTCACATACTAGAAGTCATCCTGTGCTTGAAAAATCACTTTTGAAATACCTAAGGCAGGGATATCCTTCTGCTGAGAAAGCAATAACCATGCATTAAAAATGCCAGACAAAATGGTGCCAAATGTTAACACCTCTGTTTACATTCCTATCAATTTATGGTTATTTTGGGATTAAAAATTTAAATGATTTTGTAACAATTTTGATTACGGACATATTACCATTATAACTCAGCCACATTCATAGCATTTTAAAGAACTAATTGGATTATATTATTTGTTAAATTTTCTGGAGCCATTGTATATAGTTACCTAATTAATGTTTGTTGGTTTGTCAGAAATCAACTTTTTTTGTTCAGAAACCAGAAAAAGAAACATTCTCTTCCATTAAATGTTCTTTTCTATGTGCCTTTTAATTTGTAAGCATGATAACGTGATCAACTTGTATCTTTTGGGATAATTCTTGCTTAATAGTGATCAGGCTAAATGATCATAATAACATGTTTTCCTGGAACTTAGTATTTAGTTGCTTGTTTTGTGGGGATCTTGAGACTTTCATATAGGAAAACAAAATGAAAAGCAACCAAACAGCATTGTGTGTGTGTGTGTGTGTGTGTGTGTGTGTGTGTGTGTGTGTATGTTGCATTGCTTAGCTATAGGGTCAGGGTGAGAAGTCCTGGCTGGCTTAAAACTCACTTATCTAGCCCAGGCTGGGCTCAAATTCAAGGTAACTCTCCTGGCATAGCATTTGTAAAATTCTGGGATGACAGGTATGAACCCCTACACCCACTTTTGAGTTTTTGCAATGTTAAGAATATAGAGGAAAACACTCATCACTTATATGTACTTGTATCCACACCGCAGCAGCTTCTGTACCTGCTCAAGACTTCTATTCCTTTAGACACAGGCCAACTATTGATGAGATACACTGCTCAAAATATCAACATTTAAGAGTGGTCTTCTAGGTTTTAAAGCACAGGTATCCAAGTCTTCATGCAAATTGGCTGACCGTCCTTCAGCAAAAATGTACCCTAGTTAGTATCTTGTTAGACACTAATTTTAGAATTTGTGATTAAATTTTGATAAAAGAAAAACATTAAGGACAGGAAAACAGGACCTCAAAACTTGAAAACTGAAGATCTCACTGATCCTTAAAGGATGAGTTCTAGAAGAGTTTTTCTGTTCTATATTTGCCCCCTGCAGATGCAATCTCTATTTCATGATCCCGAGCTCAGAAGGGGCAGGCCCTTGTATGTGGATTTTAACCAATTGTTCCAAGAGAAAAGCAAAATTAATACCCCTTACATTTTGGATCCTATAAATTATTCTACTCCCACATCTTGAAAGTGAAAACAGCTAAACTTCACCACAAAACACAGAAATAGCCATCCTCACCAAGATTCACCAATCATACAATTTACATTATTTCTCCAAGAAAATTATGCAAAAATAAAGTATTAATTCATTACACTTCGCTAATGTTTAAAGCAATTGTGTGCCAACACTTCTGTCTCCTTCTCCATTTCCAATTTTAAACTCTGTGCAAGGAGATTGAAATTGGTGACATAATTGTTGTCATGTGGATGTGACACAATTCGAGTAGGTCTAATCCTTTGCAGGAAGTATCTTACCCTGGAATATAGATAAGATCCAGTTTTCCTAGTCTGCTTCTCAAAACAATGTAATGACAAAGAACTTGAAAGACATTTCCTAAGTAAATACTATGCTGAGTTTTTCTTTTCTGTGTTTAAACAGCTTTGTAGAATAACATAATACCATATTATGGCTGGCTACTTTACACTGAATCTAATACTTTCTCCCATGAACTCCATTAAAGCTGATTGGCAAGATCCATTTGAAAGCAGTTCAATAGCTAATGAGGGTACAGCTAAAATGTTAGGAAATGGATCCCCATTTTCACATATTGACATATGTAGAAGCATTCTGTAGGCCTTGAACTTCTACATGAGTATAATAGCACTATTGTGATTATAAACTCTTAGAAAATACCCATAGTGAGTTTTCTATTGATACAGCATTAGTGTCTTTTGCTCTTTATTGCCCTCTGGTGGTTAATGGAGAGCTAGCTTCTTGGGTTGCCTGTTGGGGCACTGATGCTTTTCCTCCCCAAAGACTAGATTTCAATAAAAGATAGGTAGGTAGGGGTGTGTGTGTGTGTGTGTGTGTGTGTACATGTACGGAGATGTATAGTTTTAAGTAGTCTTAAATGTCTTTACTACAAGTTGATAATAAACACATGTCCAGAATAATAGACTTAACCAGTTAACATTGAGGAGAAAAAGTACGTTTTGATAAGCAGACGTAAAGAAAACAGGGACACAATAGTGGCATGTTCTGTTCTGCCAGATGATTGAGGACCACCCATCATGATTGTGTGCACTACCTCTGAATGATCCAAATATGGTCATTGGCTCATTTTAGATTCCATTAATCTCAACATCATGAAGTTTGTTGTAGTTTTAGAACAAGAGAGAGATTAAGTCAAGGCACTTTTTAGATACACTGGCCAGAACTTGAGGTAAATGGGCTACCTCTAATTGGGGAAATGAGATGCTATTTGATGATATTCTATGATTTTATGTTGTTCAGAAGCTACTGGTCTAAGAAATTAATATATTCCAAAACGTAACTGTTGCTAGCTGTTAGGTGAGACACATTGCTGGGCAATGAATGCCTACTAAATGATAGAATAGCTCAAGGAAATTTGGCACTGGGATTTGCACCATTACCAGCTCTCCTTGTTAATCAGCCTTGCAGAATCTTTAGCATATGTGTGTCTTTTCTGTGGTAACTTTAGTTTACATACTTGAGACCTTTGTTTGCACTAAAATAGAAGAGTTTTTAATCCAGTTTGTCCTTGCTTAAGCAGTTTTATTCTACTTTTAAAATGCCAGACATCACTGAGCTTTGACACCATGGTGATTTTAGTACAATATATTTCCAAGCTTGCCTGGCACAATTATATGGCAGAGCATGGGTTTCTGTGAGCTAGTGGGAATAACCTGAAAGTTAAGTACACACATTCAGGTTAAATGAGATATTTACAAAGGTAGAAATTTAAGTGAAATAAATTAGTCATTTTTTTAAGAGTATAAAATCAAACCAGCTCTGTGAGACTCCAGAACACAGTGAACAGGTTAAGATCAAAATCTGACTTCACTTTTATGCCACAAACCCAGTTTTTTTCTTTGAATTATTAGTTGTACATTGAGTTTATTGTGATTTGTACAGTTGTCGCATGAAGCCACTGCTGTACTTACAGTTAAGTGTAGCACCTAGAACCAAGGCAAGGAGTCAATAAGGTTTGCTGTTGTTACTGTTTTAAAGATTCCCACAAGAACATGATTGCTACATATGTGTCCATATACAACATGTCATTGAATGTTAAACAGGTAACTTGGTTTTGTGTTTGTTAGATTTATTTAGACAAGTTCATGATAGGGCTTTTTAGAGCTGAGGTAACTGGTTGCTGTTTGTGCTTGAAGCTATTGAATAAAAAAACTGGGCCAGGAAGTAGTGGACCTTTCAAATGTTTCCTCTACAGTTACTTTGGAGTGAAGAACAGGAAATGCCTCTTTCTGAGAGGGCTGTAAACTTGTGGGAAGTAAACTTGTTTTAGTTCTATCTGCCCTTAGATGATTTCTAAGCTTGGAGTAAAATTGCGAGGTTTATAGGCTGTCCTCTCAGGTGTCAAGTATTATATTTAATTGTCCTTTGTAAAACCGTTTATTAAAGAGCCTTCATCCTTACTCCAATTGTTTTTTGTCAGTACATTCTTAAATCATGTCACTTAGATTACTGACTGATCAGAGTCAATACAAAGCCAACTTAGTGACATCTTGACACCAAGAACCACGTTGGATCTTCCTCATAATGTACTATGTCTCTCCCACCCCTACCTCCCAGTGCACAGTACCCTTACCGAGGAAGAGACTCTGATACAAGCAGTCTGGAACCCTGAATTAAGGAGCCCATAACAATCATCTCAGGATTTCTAACAGCTCTTGTCACTATTCAGTGATATGTCTCTGTTTGGTGCAAAGTCAATGACCTTCCAATTTTATATACAAGAAGCATACTCATGAGTAAGCCACCTTGACGACTGCATTCCTATAAACTATGACCCATTTATGAATGTAACGGCATTATCTCCTACTTAGGTTAGGAGGAGAAGGTGATGGAGAACTGGGAAATTTGAGACCATAATGATTGATGAAGGCTCAATGGGCAGTCCTTCCTTGAGCTCCCACAAGTTCATGAAGAAATAGGGGGGTCTGGGCCTTTCATTCTGAATGTGTCTGCTTCCATTTAAAGCAGTGGTAGCATCATTTCATAGCCTAGGTTTCTGATTCTGGAATGAGGTCACACTTGCAAACTTGAATACATGGAGTCACTGAGCCACCCACTAAGTATGAAACAGGCTGTGTTTGGTTTGCACCTGCAGGGCCAGCTCTTGTCTGTAATTTGCATTATGAGCAAGTATTTACCTTCTATTGCATGTTAGGAACTGCAGTGTGTGAGGAGCTCATGGAAGCCCCTCAATGAATCCTGGCAGCTTCAAGTGCATGTTGCTGATTTTGGACTCAGTTCTAATTTCAAGATTATTACTTTTTTCACCTGTAAGACAAAAATCTCATCATCTAACTCCAATGCTATTAGTGTGTATGGGAATGCTGAAAAGTGCTCAGTGTTTGCAAATTTTCCAGTTTCTTCTTGGTCCCCATTAGATAAAGCATGATTTGTGGGTGCACCTAAAATGTTACTGAGCCAACAACGCATACTCTCACTCCTGGTTTTATTATAAAACACAATGTCCTTTCCAAGAAACACCATGGGTTGTCCTCTGTTGTACTTTATTTTTCACAGTGCCTCCTTCAGTGTGCTAACTTGGCCTATTGAAGTTTGGATATTAAGATTTCTGGGAAGGAGAGGTTGAAAGCTGAGGACTTCTTTATTCTACAAAATATACCTAAGACAACAAAGAACATGATCCATCTCGGGCACAGTGCTCTTTGATGTCTGTCCCAGTGAGACTTTATTCATACCACACTTGACCTTGAGTGTGGGACACTTGGATCTGAGCATGATGCTGGAGTAGGATGGTTTTGAATGGTATATAGTGCAGGGCTTATGCCTTCAATCTGTAGTCTTCCTCCCTCCAGCTCAACCATTGGTTTTTCTTTTCCAAGATGGCACTTGCAGAACAAAGTTATGAAGTCTCATGAATTAATGAATCCTAAATATCTGTGTATTTTCTCTATTTTGGATCTTCTATAACTGACTGCAAGGCATGTAGGACAGATGTGAATGACTCTAAAACCCTGGAAATTGAGACAACCAGAAACCAAGCATCTGAGATATTCTTTCTGACCATTGCCTAAAGCAAATGGAATTAGTTTCAAGTGTAATCTCATTATACACCACATGTCTCTGACAATGGCTCATTTGTCTGTCCACTAAGTAGATGGAGGGTGAACCCCTGTACCTGGCCCTCATCTGG
>JADRCD010216704.1:0-13392 GCA_019843815.1 Montemys delectorum
GGAACAGTCTCTAATAAGGGTACTGACTGGGCCACATAAGAACTATCTGTAAAAAGGTTAAAGGACTGATTAGGAAAGGCCTTAAAGACCTGGACAACAGCCACCAGTTCGACCAATTGAGCTGAGGAAAGGTTGGTCTGAAATCTCACAGTTTGCCCATTTGCCCTAAAGGCGGCAGTCCCTGATGAGGAACCATCTGTAAAAATCACAAGAGCCTGAGGGATAGGCGTATTTTTAGTAATTTTGGGAAAAACAACAGCCTGATGTTCAAGAAACTGGATAAGTTTATCGGAGGGATAATGATTATCTATTTTCCCTGGGAAAGAAATATAATTAATGGCCCAATCATCTGAGGTTTGGAGCAGCCATTGAACTTGAGCAAGATCATAAGGAACAATGATAGAATCAGGATCTTTACCAAATAATTTTAACGAGGCCTCCCTCCCCAGCTTAATAACTTGAGCAACCAGGGAGGGGTAGACCGAAAGAACCTTGAGAGGGGTGGCTGGTAAGTGAAGCCAATACAAGGGCTTAGTCTGCCACAGCACTCCCGTGGGTGCAAATTTAGTGGGCAAAATTAGTAGCCACAATTGCAATTTTGGATCATAATAAGAGATTGTTTGTGACTGGATGGCCTTTTCAACGCGTACAAGGGCGGATGCGGCCTCGGGGGTCAATATTCTTGCAGAGGAAGGATCTGAATCTCCTTTAAGAATATCAAAGAGGGGCTTGAGTTGCCAATTTATCGCGAGCCTCCATTAGGGGGACGGCTGACACATGCAGGGAGGGAGCACATATGGGGAGAGGATAGGCAGGAGGAGGTAGCGCAGAGGCCAAGGGGGGCCAATCGGGATTATGATATTGGGCGGCCTCCTCCTCCAGGGCAGCCCCACCCCCGGGATCCAGGGGATCCCCTCCCGAAGGGCCACCAAAGACAGGGGCTGTTAAATATGTTTTTAGGCCCCCGGTTGGGGAAGGGTGCAAATTTACAACCCTTCCTAGTGACTCTGATGCTGGTCCATTAACAGGGCTCATGTCTATGACTACTGATTTGACAGAGGGTGTACGGGAGAGGGGTCTAAGGCAGTTTTCAGTAACTGCCAGAAGTTGCTGTCTATCGGGGTCATCACTGGCTGCCTCAACGATATCACGAATGAGGCCCCAATAAGAAAAAACGGTGGAGGGAATAGCATCAGGACATTCCTTGGTAAGCCTATCATTAAGCTCTCGGCTCACCCTTTGCCACTTTATTGGGCTTATATTCGGCCCATCTATGATAAACCATGGACAAGTCTGATCCACAAATATAAAAAATTTTATAAGGTCTTTCTTTTTAACTCTGATTCCTCTCTCCCTGAGGGAGGCCTTCAAATCCTTAATGAAAGCTGCCTCCTTCGACAACTGCTGGCCCATTTCTATGAGACGGATGAATCTTTGCTTACCGTTCGCTGGTCTCCCGTGAGCGGCGGAAGGACCGTAGCACGGGTGGTGATCTCTGTCTCCGGAGCTCCGCTTATGTGTTCCGTCTGGCAAGCGTCCTTACTTCGGGGTCCCTGTTCAGGCACCACTGCCCCGGCCCGCAGGGCGAGTAATTAACCGGGGTCCGAAGGGGACGAAGCCTGAAAGAAACGGGTGAGAGAGAGGAACGAGGCCAAGCAAAACGGTTGTCAAAGCCTCACTTTACTTCAGAAGGGCAGGACAATTATACTTGTAGAGCAAGGAAGCGTTAAGAGGAAGTGGGGCGGGGGGTGTACACCTGGCTTCACACCTGGCCGGAGCGGAAGCGTTGACAAAACATTTTATGGTTTTTCCGAGAACACTCCATGGTTCCTCGGAGAATAGACTGTTACTCAGATAAGGTCAAATTCTCAGGGACGACAGGGACACTCTGACCCTGACAATTCTCGAAGCTTGTTCTTGAAGTTGGGGTTACTTTGCCTTTTGCAGTCGAAGTAGATGCTGTAGTCACTGTTCCAGCCTACCATCTTTGCTTGACTGGGGCATGTGCGGGCCAAGGCATCCCGTCTGGCAGTGGTTAGCTCTGACCAATCGGAGCATGCTGGTCACTCGCAGCCGCCTGTCTCCAGTCCAGACCGACTCTTTTTCTAATTTTTTAATCTTTGAGACAGGCTCTCTCTCTGCATAGCCCAAGCTGTCTTGGAACTCACTCTGTAGACCAGGCTGCCCTCTGCTCCAGAATTGGAATTAAAGGCCTGCACCATCATGCCCAGTGGACTTAGATTCTTTTTGATATATAATGACTATGCATATTTTTGAGAAGTGTGTAAAATGTGTATAATGTTCAAGTCTGTAATTGCCATATTCATTACTGCTAATATTTATCATTTTTCTGTGTTAAAAATATTCAAAATCCTTCCCTCATGTTCTTCCAGTTGAAGCTTCTGCCGTCATGCCCCATCTCCCCAACTCAGCTTCTCTCCAGGTCTTCTCACAAGGCCTTCAAAATCAAGAAATCCCTGACCAAGAAAAAAAGCAAAGTCAATGAATTCAGGTGAAAACTGGTAACAAAATGAGGTTCAGCTCTGAGAGAAGACGTCAGAGGAGAATGATGCTGGGTCTGTAAGGATTCACACAATGGCAAGACTGGTAATTTATACTGAATCATGGTGATCGATCAATCCTACCAGATGGAGCCCAACATTTTTTTAAAGATGTATGTATGTATGTATGTATGTATGTATGTATGTATTTATATAATATATATAAGTGCACTGTAGCTGTACTGATGCTTGTAAACCATCATGTGGCTGCTGGGAATGAAGGTTGCCCACTCTGGTTGGCCCTGCTCACTCCAGCCATGCTCACTCCCGCCTAAGGATTTATTTATTATTATGTCTAAGTACATTGTGGCTGTCATCAGACACACCAAAAGAGGGCGTCAGATCTCATTACGGATGGTTGTGAGCCACCATGTGGTTGCTGGGATTTGAACTCATGACCTTTGGAAGAGCAGTCAGTGCTCTTAACCGCTGAGCTATCTCGCCAGCCCAGAGCTCAACATTTTTAACCTGGGGACCTAGTCATGTTTAAATTGGGGCTGTGGTTTGTCCAGTAATAAAATGTAGAATCTTTCCAAAAAAAGAAAAAGAAAATATTCAAAATCCTTCTTGTAACTGTTTTGAAATACACAATGGAGTTTGGGGGTTGTATTAGTCACTGTTCTATTACTGTAAAAAGACAGTAATAGACCACAACAATTCTTATAAAAGAACGAGTTTAATTGGAGCATACTTATAGTTCCAGAGGCTTAGTCCATTATCAGCATGGCAGGGGACATGGCAGCATGGACCAGGTAGACGTGGTGCTGGAGAAGTAGCTGAGAGTTCTATACTTGGATCTGCAAGCAGCAGGAAGAAAAGAGGAGACACTGGGCCTGGCTTGGGCTTTTGGAACCTCAAAGCTCACCTCCAGTGACATGATTGCTCTAATAAGGCCACCTACTGCAAGAAGACCACACCTCCGAATCCTTCTCAAGTAGGGCCACTCTCTGATGACTAAGCATTCAAATCTGTGAGCCTATGGGGGCCATTCTTATTCAGACCACCATAAGGGTAGAATGGTAGGTTCTATGCTTTGCTCAGGCTGGGTTTGATCTCCAGCACCAGGGCTATAGAGATGACTCCGTGGTTAAAAACAGTGGCTCCTCTCCCGGGGAGAGCATAGTTCAATTCCCAGCAGCCACAGGGCAGTTTACCATTCTCTCTAAGTCAAGTTCCAGATCTCAAATGACCTTTCTGCCCTTCACACACACCAGACATGTAGGTGGTGCACAGACATGCGTGCAGGCTAAACACATAAAATAACAAAAGTATTATCTCCAGCAACAACAACAAAAATCTATCTACGCAATAGACTGTGTGCTGCCGAACCCAAGAATCTTTTCTTCTTGTCTAACTATACCCATAACCAGCCAGTCCTACTGTCCTTCCCGTTAACCTTCCCAGTCTCTGCCAACCAATGTTCAAATCTTGTCACTGTGACGGATGCTATGACCAAAAAACACTTAGGGAGGAAAGGATTTATTTGGCTGAAACTTGACACTTCTAGGCCACAATCCAGCACTGAGTAGGAACTCAGGGCAGGACCTTGAAGCAGAAAGCCTGAAGACTTACATTCTGGCTTGATCACTGGCTGATGCTTAGTGTGCTCTTAACTGAGCCACCCCTCCAGACCTGGGTCTTAATTTCTGAAAGCCTTCATGCCATGCAACACTGTAAATTTTTAAAAATGATTCATCTGTATACTGGGGGGGGGCAGGTGTGTGCCATGGAGCTCATGTGGAGATCAGAGGACAAGTTGCAGGCATTTCTTCTCTTCTTCCACCATGTGGGGTTCAGGGATTGAATTTAGGTAGCCAGTCCCATTTCCCACTGAATCAGCTCATGCAATATTTTTATTAAACATGGTTCCAAAGCTGCAGAGAAGGGCCAGCACTAAAGAGCATATGCTGCTCTCACAGAGGACCAGAGTTTGGTTCCCAGCACCCATGTTGGGTGGTGACTCAGAATCATCTGTAACTCTAGCTCCAGGGGAACTGACATCATCTTGCCTCTGTGAGTACCTATAGAGACACATATGGACACATATGTGATTAAAAATAATCAATCTGAATAGGGTTCTATGGCTTTCTCTTTACTGCCTGATTTGTGTTATGGAGGCTCAGTCATGAAGCTAGCAATGGGTAAAGAAACTCCTCCTCCCGTGATGATCACTATCTGACTGGCAGATGGCTGTGGCCTAAATGTGCAGGGATGAGAGCATTTGCTCACACACATCCTCTTCCCCAACTCGAAGACAGGTCTGAAGGTTGACACACATGGGATTCTTGAGATCTGTTTCCTTCCCCAGAGGACAGGTCTGAAGGTTGACACACATGGGATTCCTGAGACCTGTTTCCTTAATCTGCTGCCTCCTGGACTGAATGTTCATCATCCCCTTGTGTCGCCATGACAGAGCTCATCACACGAAGGGGTTCTTTTCCCAACATTGGTTTGCTTTGTAAAATTGATGTTCTTGTTGGACATATGCATAAAAACAAATAAACAGACAAATAAACAAAACCCCTTCTCTTCGCTGCTGCCTGGACGTGTGTTAAGCATCTGAATAGTCACCCGAAAGCCACTTCTGGAAGGAAGATGAGAGAGGGAACACTGGCCCAAGATTGAAGGAAGGACAAAGTTTCATCTAGAATGATCTAGTTTTTATTTTAATAAGAATATTTATACTAAAGGTTCCCACCTTTAATTCATGATATAAAAGAACTCTTTTTTTGGATAGGCACTATTTTTAAATTATTTTATTTACATGTGTGTGTGTAAGATGACAACTTGTCAGAGTTGGTCTTCTCCTTCTACCATGTAGACGCTGGGAGAAAGAAATCTCAAGTTGTCAGGCTTGGCAGAAAGCACCTTTACCACAGAGTCTCACCAGGTCAATAGGCACATTTTTATAAGAAAGTTTTAATTTCATGATTGTTTTATGGCACTGGGGGATAAATTCAAGGCACAATGGAAAAAAGACAAATGCAATACCACTAACTTTTATCCTCAGTCCTTCACAGGCACTTATATTACATATTAAGAAAAAACTTAAGCTGGGCGTGGCTTTACTCCCAGCACTTGGGAGGCAGAGGCAGGCTGATCTCTGAATTCAGGCCCAATCCTGGTCTACAAAGCAAGTTCTAGGCCAGCCAGGGGCACACAGAGAAACTCTGTCTCAAAAGAGACAGAGAGACAGACAGACAGAAAGAGGGAGAAAGAAACAAAGAAAGAAACTTAAAAAAAGATTAGAATTCGTTCAAATGAACTAACCTGAACTGATATTCTGACCAACATACAACAGGTTATATTTTAGGGGATACGCCTAACTCTTACTACCCAACTGTTTGTGGAAGAAGGTCTGGAGCTGTTGCCATGCATCCACCTGGGCTATGAAGTGAGGCTTGGGCTCCCCTCCAAAGGTGATATTAGCACCCACCAGGAGGTGCATGCCAGCGCTGCACAGTGGGAAGTAAGGGGGCTCAATATAGTGCCCTGCTTCTGGGTAGCAGATGATCTGGGGCTTCTCCTTCCCATGGGCCTGCAGGCGTTTGGAGATCTCATTGGCATAGAACTCGCTCTTCCAGTTGTGGTCATCCTGACTAACAAGGAACAGGAAGGTCGTGTCAGACCTTTCCACGGGAATCAAGCTCTTCTGTTCTACCAGAGGGCTTTGCAAAGCATCTACAACATCCAAGAGACCATCTTTGGTCACTTTGACCTGATTTCTCAGAAAGGACACAGGGAGTATAGTTTCATCCTTGTAGTAGATGGTGTTCCCAACAGCAGCCACGGAGCCATTGATGATCACAGCAGCCGTGATGCCCTTCAGGAAGGAGGTCATAGCAAGGCCAAGTTCACCCCCTTTGGAAAACCCGAGCAGCCCAATTCCTGGTCCTTTTACCTGAGAAAGAAACAAATGAAAAATGGAGGTTTAGTCCGGGAATAGTATGATAACCAGAAAGCAAAGAGGAAGGAGACAAAGAAGAGCTGGGCTCCCTCTGGTCTCTTCATTACAACCTGGGACATTTATTTACAACTAAGCCATATCTTTCTTTTCACAACTTCTCTGCCATCATTCTTGGTGATTGCAGCCACCACATGATGGTCTAGCACACGGACTTTTAAGATTCCTCTGAGGACCTAGCAGTCTCTTCTTCACTGTAGATCGCCCATGCTCACCTACCAGCCCCTACACTTCAGAGTCTGTGCTCCATCAGCATAGTGCTCCCTTGAAAGCAGTCTCCATTCCTTTATCACCACCCTTCCCTTGGTCCTATCGGCCCAGAAAAGGGCTAGTCCTAGTGAAATCACCTGCGCATTCTCTCCAGGCCTGAGCAGGAACTAAGAGAAAGACACATATCCCTGCTGCCTGATCTTTCACTGGACAGGAGCACCGATGTAGCCCAATCCTGCCACACACCACTGGTGTTTTGCTTTCTACTTCTCCAAAGGACCCCACACACACACACACATATCCTGTCCTACCTCCTCAGCCTCTTGGGTCCTCCCATGCAGGCCCCTCCCACTCAGATCTCCATACTGCAGTGAGAAAACAGAAGCTCTAGCAGGAATGTCTCCCTCCCCAGATTCCCACAGGATCTCAGCAGCCACCTTCTGGTTGTGTCTGGGATGCTGTCCACTATCTTTCTCCAGGGATGGCCTCCCACACTTCTGGCCTCCTCTCCTGTAAACTTCTCTCTGCTGGTCCTCTTCCGGTCCTCCCTGCTCTGAGCTCTTCTATTTTCTCACAGCCCTGAGCCCACAGCCCTACTATGACTTAGTTCTCTGCCCTGTTTCTCTATAAAGAACCAGGAAGATGTTTGTTGTACTTTCCTTCCATTCATTCCCCCTGCTCAGCACCTTCCGGGTGGTTTGGACTGGCACTGCTCACAAGGACTGCTCCTGTCCTGAGTCCCAGTGTCCTCTGAGCTATAAGCAAAAGGCCTTTGGCTGACCTTTTACAACAGTCTTTTTTCTTCTCTTGCGGTTTCTATAACAACACCCTGGAAACTTTCAAACTTCACTCTGCCACTGAAGTACTAGGAATTATTTGATGTGGCAGCTACCATGTTTATTAAAGGAAGAAACAGAGGTCCCAAGGTCATAGAACTGGAAACTGGTGAAATGAAGGTTGGTGGGATGGTTCAGTAGGTAGAGCATTTGCTGTACAAGCCTGATGACCTCAGCTTGATTCTCAGAATACACATAAAGGTGGAGGGGAGAATGGACTCTACCAAGTTGTCCTCAGACCTCCACATACTCACGAGCACAGATGTTCTTGTGCATGCACACAAATACACAGTATTAATATTTTTTGAAAATTGACAAAATCAAACCTCAGACTTCTCTCTGGATGCATCCTGCACTGGTTCCGCTTCTGTAAGAGCCCCAATGCTTCTAGCCACGTCAACGTCTGATTATAAAATTATAAAATAAGCAAGGGTAGCCAGCCCAGCCTGTGCTATGCTGGGCCTAGAAAGCTCAGAGCACCCTGGTCTCCTGCTGTTGACTCTCAAGTCCCTCTTACATGGTTCACCCCGTGCTTCGATCTCAGCTCCAATAGAGATGAGGGGACATGGGGACATGGGGACACAGGCAACAGAGAGCTGCTGAGCTGGGCATATCATTTGAAAGAGCACTGGCTGGCAATGGCCTACCTTTTTCTTTCCCTTTATTTCTTGTATCAAACCTTGGTTCTCAAACATGCTGGTGTTCTTTATAAAACACTACAATATACCAGAACTCAGAATCCCGAATGCAAACTACCATGAAATACAGGTACTCACACAGCATTACAGAGAAATGTCCAACGAGTAAGCACAGAGGGCAGTTCACATAGACTGTCTCCCAGACAGGGAGGGGCTGCCACGACCGGCCCATTCTGTGAAGTCAGGCACATGATGAGGAGCTCTGAGAGGGGGCCAATAAAACTCGAGGAAATCTCACCTCGGGGTGGCTACGCAGGTAGTTCATGGCTTCTTCAAAGTACTCTATGCGCATGGTTTCCATGCTCTTGGGGAGGTCGTCGTAGTTATAATAAGCCAGAGCCATGACAGCGAAGCCCTTCCCAGCCAGCAGACTCGCCCGATACTCCAGAAGGCCACCTCCAACTCCAAAAAGGTCTATGATTCCAGGAAAGGGCCCAGGTTCTGGGGAGAAACAAAACAAAACATTCAGGATGCCTAATTCAGGATGAGCATGTTTTAGACTGATCATAAAAATATTGAAAGTCCTCCTGTCTTCCCGCATCCAGAGTGGCCTGGGTTGAGTCCAGTTTCCTCTCCACCCACACTGCCCTCTATATGTAAGTCTCAAAGCTCTGCAGACTTTTACAGAGAGAATATGATACTTTCAACACTAAAAATACACTAAGGGCTAGGGTAGGGTGCTGCCTAGCATGTATGGCATACTAGATTTGATTCCAGAAACAAGTGAACACACACATACATGCACGCATGCACACATACACCACTCTCCTCTCTGAACCAAAACTGATAGTGTCAACTGCCACAGAAGCTGTGCAGCAACCAGAACCATCACACGATGCTGGTGCAATGCAAAAGCATGTGGTCTGTAGGATGCAGTGGGGCCTTGCTCACAAAAATCAAACCTACTCTTACCATATGATCCAGTAACCCCACACCTACTAACCCAAAAGAAATGAAAAATTTTGTTCACACACGAACTTTTTTATTTTTTTTTTTAGAGACAGGGTTTCTCTATGTAGCCCTGGCTGTCCTGGAACTCACTCTGTAGACCAGGCGGCCTGGAACTCAGAAATCTACCTGTGCTGGGATTAAAGGCGTACGCCACCACCGCCCAGCCCCACACAAACTTCTATGCAAGCATTTGCAACAACTTCACGAATAATCTCCAGACTGCAAAGGAACGAGAGTCCTTCAACTGACAAATGAGTGGCTCCATGGCTAGAAGACCCCATGCCTCTGAAATGCATGCTGCTAAGTGAGTAAAGAGATGTGAGTACATATACACCCACTTATATATACATATAGACTAGAAAATGTATGAATTCATTTCAATTATGAAAACATTCATAAATGTTTTCCCATTTGTATAAAGAGGCTTGTCGGGGCTAGAATGGCTCAGCGGTTAAGGGCACTGACTGTTCTTCTTCCAGAGGTCCTAGGTTCAGTTCCCAGCAACCACATGGTGGCTCACAACTACCTGTGATGGAATCCAATGCCCTCTTCTGGTGTGCCTGAAGACAGTGACAGTGTACTTATATAAATAAAATAAATCTTTTAAAAAAAATTAGTTTTAAAAAAAAGGGGGGAAGAGAAAAAAGAGGCTTGTCTTACACATGATCAATTTAAACAAGAACACAGCAAGCACTGGGCCGGCACCTGCTCAGGGACAGATGCGTCCTAAGATGGAAGGCCCTTGCAGTGTCCTTCTTCATCACTACCTTGGGTTTGTGTGCACCTCTCTTCAACCACTTATAACTGTCATTTAAATATCTTGTTGATTTTGCCTACTTTGCCATTTGTTGTTGTTGTTGTTTTGAGGCAGGCCATCAAATACCCTGGTATGACCCAGTACTGCTGTGTAGCCAGCAATGGCCCAGAGCTTCCAGTTCTCCTGCCTCGACTAGTGGGTGCTGGGATTGCTGGGACTGCAGGGCTGGGCCGGTCTTGCCCAGTTTATCCTGAGCTGGGGATGACACCCAGTACTCTCCCAAGCAAGCAAGTTACCAACGGAGCCACACCCTCCAGCCCAAGTGTGTGAAGCTTGTCAGAATACTAAAGGCCTCTCCTGGAAGTTGATTGTTTCCCCCATCACTGCCTTAGAGTCCTGTTGATTCTCCTGCCTGATTTGCTGGAACCTCCATATGCAGCTTAAAAAAAAAAAAAAAGAAAGAAAATTTAAAATATTGAAATCTTAGTTGTAGAGTGCTTGCCTAGTTTGAGTTCCCACACTGCCACAAGAAAAGACAGAAGACATTCTAAAAGAAAATTAGGGGCCGTGGGTGTAACACTGCGGAATTTATAGTAATAAAGAGTCTCCCCCCACCCACCTTGGTTCTTTTTTTTTGAGACAGGATTTCTCTCTATAGCCCTGGTTGTCCTGGAACTCACTCTGTAGACCAGGCTGGCCTCGAACTCAGAAATCCGCCTGCCTCTGTCTCCCAAGTGCTGGGATTAAAGGTGTGCGCCACCACTGCCCGGCTCCTCTTTTCTTAATTTAATTTTAATTTAGCAGCAGAACTGAAGGACCAGCTTCAGAGAAACAGCATCGCCATAACAGGCCTCTTCCAGTCCAGTCCTGTCTCCTTCCCACTGCGTCCTAGATCATTTGGAGCTACCCTTTTCTTCTCTTAAAATCACAGGAGAACTTTGAACAAAGGGAATGTGGAGGGCTGCTCACCTGGGGGCAGGAAGAGCGTGGCGCGCACCCGGCCCTCGCGCACGGGCACGCGCCGCACCCCGGCAGCCATGAAGTGACGCTCGTGCACCGCCCGCGCCAGCAGCCGCCCGCCGTCGGGCTCGTGTCCGTCCAGCACCTCCAGCTCCACCACGAAGGGCGTCTGCACGTCGCGCTTGATCAGGCGCCAGAAAGGCCGTTCGGGCTCCATGGCCCAGAGCAGCCCCATGGGCTCGAGCCCCGCGAAGCTGCCGCCCAGCGCGGGCGCGCGCGCCAGGTCGAGCTCGCCGTGGGCGTCGGCGCGGTAGCGCGCGTGGGCTCGGAAGAGCGCGCCCTTCTCGTCGCGCAGGGCAGAGCGCAGCGTGACGGGCTGCTCGGGGGCCAGGCCGCGCACGGCCATGCTCAGCGGCTCGTCCCAGCAGCTGCGGCCCGCGGGCTCCAGGCTCAGTGTCGCATTCGTCCGCGCCCAAGTGGTCCAGCCAGCTGTGCTGAGCGGCGGAGGTCCTGACAGCCGCGCCCAGCTCTTCCAACCCCTTTGGCACAACCTGCTCGCTCTCAGGACAGCGAAAGACGAGGCCACCATTTTGGGTCTTTGACTTCAGCCCTCAGTTCCGCAGAGAAAGTTAGAGATCCTCTAGTGGCCAACTGCCTGCCTGCAGTCCTTAGACTGAGCTGTAGGCTGAGCTGTGCGTTTGCTGAGCCGGGAGGATCAGAGTGCCAAGCAAGCTACAAAAGCAAAAGTAGTGAGGCTTTGACTAAAGCGTCTGTGCGTTAAGACTCCGTTATATCCGGAACTCTCTTACTAGTGCTGTTTTTCAGGTGCTCTTTACCCCATGAAGAGTGGGCTGGACCAGGGCTCGCTCTTAAAAGCCTCTCACCCGATGAGACACCTCCAGTCGCCAAATTCGTAATGTTGCAGAGTCAAGAATGTGAGATTGCAATTGAGTTTCATCGCGTCGTGAAGTAATAGACACTCTTTACTAATCTTAGAACTGTTCTTTCAAAAACGTGCATCATGATATTTTGTTTGTGTGCTGCACGTGCTTAGTCTACGCGTAAGTCCTATGTCCAGTGGACTTAATGTCTCATGGGCTGTGTGACCCTTTACCTGCATTCCATACTCGTGTAAAAATAGCCAAATGGCGTCATATTTATTCCTTTTTACATGGAGCTGATCTTTGGTACTCTAGGCAAACACTTTTTCCTACTCATCCCGGACTTTACACATTTCCCAACCGTTTCATAAGCTATTGTTTCCAAATAGTGGTTGATTTTTTTTTTTCTTCCAAGGCCTTGAACCTTTACAACAAAGATAATTGCACATCTTTATTATTACAGAGACCTGAAACTATACAAGCTGTATTTGTCTCTCCCCCTAAGAAGACTACTGTGTTAGTTTTTGTTTACTTGACCCAAACTAGAACCACCTTGGAGCAGGCGAGGAACCTCACTTGAGGAAATGCCTGTATCATATTGGCCTATGTGTCACTGACAGCTTGTGTGGGAGGGCCTAGCCCACTGCAGGAGGTTCCATGCTGGCCAGGTCATCTATGTTTTATTATAAAGCTGGGGCTGGACAGCTAGCTCAGGGATTTAAAGCACAGGCTGTTCTTCTGGAAGGACTTGAGCTCCTTTCCCATCACCATAAGGAAGCTCGCAGCTCTCTGCAAGTCCAGCTCCAGGGGATCGGAGACATACATGTGCCTGCAAAACACCCATACACAAACAGTAAAATTGAAAGAGAGAGAGAGAGAGAGAGAGAGAGAGAGAGAGAGAGGGAGAAGAAAGGAAGGAAGGAAGGAAGGAAAGAAGAAAACAAGCAAGCAAGCTGTCTGGCTGACGGTGGACAGCAGGAAAGCAAGTGAGTGTTCCCCTGTGGTTCGCAGCACCTGGTTCCTGCTTGAGTTCCTGTTTGACTTTCCTCAGGGACAGACTGTAATCCAGAAGTGAATGCCACATAAGCCTTTTCCTCCACTAGCTGCTTTTGGTCAGAGTTTTCCCACAGTTATAGAAAAGCAGGCTAGGACCCTGAAGCACTTGCCCAGGCAAAGCTCTTTACCTAGTTTCAAATGACCTCGCACTGCACTGGTCTCGGAACTCAGAAATAACTGTTTTTGCTACTATGGATTCTTATTTTGTGCATACAGCCCCAGGAACCAAACAAAGTAAATAATAATAGTAATAGCTTATTCTTAATCCTAATAAGAACCCTACTGAGGAAAAAAATTAAGAACCAGAGAGCCTGGTTTGCTAAGGCACACACAGCTAGATAAATGGAAATGCTGCACTCTATAAGTACCTTTAAGTTCTTTGAGTGCCTCTCATGCAATGATGTCCTATATTGAGAAGAGAATTTAGAAAATACACTCAGATATCTCCCCTCCATACCTAGCAACCTCCTTTCTCTCTCTCTCTCTCTCTCTCTCTCTCTCTCTCTCTCTCTCTCTCT
>JADRCD010216704.1:24075-65024 GCA_019843815.1 Montemys delectorum
TTTCTTTCTTTCTTTCTTTCTTTCTTTCTTTCTTTCTTTCTTTCTTTCTTTCTTTTGATAAGTCTCTGTGTGTGGTGATGTGTGTCCCTGTATGTGTGAGTAGGCAAGGATGGGCACGTGTGTGGAGGCCTGAAGCTAATGCTAGGGGGTCTTTCTCACTTTCTCTCCACCTTACTCATTGAGCCAAGGTCTCTCAGTTGAACCCAGATAGCATCGATAGTTAGTCTAGCAAACCTGATTTTATTTACTTATTTATTTTGAGATCCCCTGTCTCAGTTTTTCAGGTATTTGAATTTTAGGCAGGCTGCCACACTTGCCCAGCTTTTATCTGGGTGCTGGGGATTCAAACTCTGGTCCTCATATTTGCAAAGCAAATGCTTTACCACTGAGCCATTTCCCTGCCTTTTCTTTTTCTTCCTTTCTTTCTTTCTTTCTTTCTTTCTTTCTTTCTTTTTTTTTTTTTTTTTAAGTATATCATTCTTTATTTTGTTAGGCAAATGTCTTAGTCAGGGTTTTTATTCCTGCACAAACATTATGACCATGAAGCAAGTTGGGGAGGAAAGGGTTTATTCAGCTTACTTCCACATGGCTGTTGATTATCAGAGGAAGTCAGGACTGGAACTCAAGCAGGTCAGGAAGCAGGAGCTGATGCAGAGGCCATGGAGAGATTGTTTCTTACTGGCTTGCTTTTTTTGGCTTGCTCAGCCTGCTCTCTTATAAACCCAAGACTTCCAGGCCAGAGATAGCACCACCCACAAGGGGCCCTACCCCCTGATCACTGATTGAGAAAATGTCCCACAGCTGGATCTCATGGAGGCACTTCCCCAACTGAAGCTTCCTTCTCTGTGATAACTCCAGCCTGTGTCAAGTTGACACACAAAACCAGCCAGTACAATTGACCCCTTGTCAACTTGACACACAAACACATCACTATTAAGCCTCAACCCTTATGTTTTTATTTATCTCTAAGATCTAAAGTCTCACAGTCTTTATATATTAAAAGTTCAATTAATTTAAAATGTCTAATATCTTTTAAAATTCAAAGTCTCTTAACTGTGGGCTCCACTAAGATATTTTCTTTTTTTAAGAGGGAAAAATATCAGGGCACAGTCACAATCAAAAGCAAAACCAATGTCTGGGATCCACTCACGATCTTTTGGGCTCCACCAAGGGCTTGAGCCACCTCTCCAGATCTGCCCTTTGTAGCACACATCTTGTCTTCTGGGCTCCAGATGCCTGTACTCCACTGCTGCTGCTGTTTTTGGTGGTCATTCATGGTACTGGCATCACCAAAACACTGTCATTTGCTGTAACTAGGCTTCACCAATAGCCTCTCATAGGCTCTCTTCATGGTGCCAGGCCTCAACTCCTTTGCATGACCCCTTTAGTCTTGGGCCATCAATTGCAACTGAGGCTGCACCTTTACCAATGGCCTTCTATGGCCTCTCACTGTGCTAAGCCTCAGCTGCTCTTCAAGACCCCTTCATGCTGTCAAAACCAGTATTAACTGGGTGACTTACACATTACCAAGTCCTACTGCAGCACAAGGTACAACCTTGGCTATCTCTGGAACACAACCTCTTTGTGCTCTCAGAAAACACTCCTCAGAAGATGTTACCTCAATGATGCTGGTCTTCTTAATCACCGCTAATTTCTTAGTTCCAGCTAACCAGCATCAATAGTCCCAGTAATGTAAAGTTTTCTCTTTAGTAGTTCTGGTATCTTGTTAATCACAGCTGATATTTCAGCCCCAGTTAACCAGAACCACAGAATCTTTATACTCAAAACAACATGGCCCTGATAAGAGTTTTTAATCTTCCCTCTGAAATTTCACGAGTCAGGCCTCCATCTTCTGCACTGTTCTCAACATGATTTTCCAAGCTCATACAGGCATTCTACAGAGTTTTTAACAGTGGCTCTTCTAGCTCAAAGTTTCAAAGTCTTTCTACAGTCTTCCCCAAAACATGGTCAGGTTGTCACAGGAATACCCCACTCTTGGTACCAATTTGTCTTAGTCAGGGTTTTTATTCCTGCACAAACATTATGACCATGAAGCAAGTTGGGGAAGAAAGGGTTTATTCAGCTTACTTCCACATGGCTGTTGATTACCAGAAAAAGTCAAGACTGAAACTTAAACAGGTCAGGAAACAAGAGCTGATGCAGAGGCCATAGAGAGATTATTTCTTACTGGCTTGCTTTTTTTGGCTTGCTCAGCCTGCTCTCTTATAAACCCAAGACTTCCAGCCCAGAGATAGCACCACCCACAAGGGGCCCTACTCCCTTGATCACTAATTGAAAAAATGCCCCACAGCTGGATCTCATAGAGGCACTTCCACAACTAAAGCTTCCTTCTCTATGATAACTCCAGCCTGTGTCAAGTTGACACACAAAACCAGCCAATACAGCAACGTTGACCAAGAAATGAGCTTCTAAAATAAAATGTACCCATCTTCTCAGAGACAGTGTCTCTAAAGCCTGTGATTCTTTGCACTGAACGTGTAGCTGTAGCTGGGTGTCTCGATCATGATTCTGTTGTTGTGAAGAGACACCATGACCATGGCAATTCTTTTTTTTTTTCTCTGAGACCAGGTTTCTCTGTGGAGCCCTGGCTGTCCTGGAATTCACTCTGTAGACCAGGCTGGCCTCAAACTCATAAATCCGCCTGCCTCTGCTTCCCAAGGTGCAAGCCACCACCGCCTGCCCGGCCGACCATGGCAACTCTTACGAAAGAAAGCATCTAACTGGAGGCTGGCTTACAGTTTCAGCAGCTTAGTCCACTACCATCATGGTAGGGAGCATGGTATCAGGCATGGTGATAGCATAGTAGCTGAGAGCTACATCCTGGTCTGCAGGCTGGGAACAGGGGTTTAGGGGGCAGAAAAATGGACAGATGGATAGACAGACAGAGAAATTGGGCCTGGTTTGGGCTTTTGAAACTTCAAAGTCCACTGCCAGTGATAGAATTTCTCTAATATGGCCACACCTACTCTTAATAGGATCCTACCCCCTAATACTTCTAATCCTTTCAAATAGTGCCACTCCCTGATGACTAAGCATTCAAATGACCTATGGGTCATTCTTATTCAAACCACCACACTGGGTATAGCACTTGCAAGCAAGTACAAGTTCCCGGGTTCCCTAGCCCCGCAGTGAGGTGAAACCCGATTCTTCATTACACAGCTTATAAATTCAAGAAAGGAGTCCAGCGTTGGACTACACTGCCAACCCAGGCCAAGGGCCTTCTGCTGCAGGTAGGTGAGGAGGCCAAGTCTACTAAGACTAAGAGGAGACAAAAGAAGCAGGTCCAACCCCTGGAGGAGGATGTGACTTGGGAGCTGGCAGTCCTGCGGAGGATGCTGCGCGAGTGGAAGACCTCCTGGGCACTCAGTAAGTGAAGGGATAGCCTGAGATAGTTGATCTTTCTGAATATGTTTCCTAGTCTGGAAAACTCCAGCCCTCGCTTGTAAAATGTAAAAGGCTGGTTGCCTCCTTAGTGGTCTGATCTATTGTCCTTCAAAGAAAGTTAAGTAGAAGGCTGAATGCCTCTACCAACTGAGACCCTCATCCCTCACCCTGTTTGTTCTGAGATGGGCCACTCAGAACACTATGTATGCTATGTACTCGCTATGTAGCCTAGACTGGTCTTGAACACATGAGCTTATGATCTTCCTGTTTAAGCCTAACTGGCACTAAGTAACTATGTGCCACCATAACCAGCCAAACACTGTTTTATTCCCACTTATCTTCCATGAAAAATTCCTCAAGTAAGGAGCAATAGTATGTAAGATGAGACTTGAAGGGGGGGTGGGGGGGAGCCTACCCAAGAAGTGTATGAATCACCACAAAAATAACTTGCCAAAGGAGTCCATCTGTGAATTCTTTATTCTGACCTAAAGTGTTCCTTGCAGTGTCCTCAGAATAGGGACTCCGTGTTGTCTTCCCGTTTATTGTGTAACATATAACCCTAACCAGGTAGTTCTTTTTCATTTTTCTTCCTATGACATAGTTATTGAATGGCATCATGAGACAGTAGAGAACCTGCTACGAGGCATACAAAGCATGTACGATGACATTAGGGTCCAGGCCATCGTCACCTGTGCCACTGCTGCTTTAGAGAGGCCCCGGATTGCCACCAAACCAGAGGACTCAGGTGAGAGCCAGGACTGAGCTGCTTGGGGACATCTGAACTGAAGGAGGCCTTAAAGAAATGTAGAAACCATGGCCTAGAGTCCGCAGCACAGCGCATCGCAAGAGACGAGTCTGCGGCTCCTGCTTCTAGTTCAGTGCCCTGGTGTTGAGTTCAAGGCCTCTGATATACTAAGCACACACTCTACTCCAAGGGCTTTCTGTAATACACTCAGCCCGTATGTTTGCTCAGTGGCTTGCAATGAGGTTCATGTTTTCCCACCTTGAAATTTCCTTATAGAAAAAACAAACAAACAAACAAAAAACCCAAACAAACAAAAAAACAAACCTGATGGCTTATGGACTAGTCCGATGGCTCAGTGGTTATGGCCACAGTCTGTTCTTACAGAGGTTCTATTCCCAGCACCCACATGGCAGCTTACATGTACTCCTGTTCCAGGGGATCTGATGTCCTCTTCTGGCCTCCCTTGGTACCAGGCACACATGAGCTATATGTACATACATTCAAACAAAACACTCATACAGAAAAAAATAAGGATGGAGGGTGTAACTCAGTCACAGAATGCCAGCCTGGCGTGTACAAAGCCCTAGGTTAAACCTCAGCAAACAAAAGTAGGGAGGGAAAAGGGGAAAAAATACATAAATGAATTTGATAGATTTTAATCTTAAAAATGAATTAAGAATCTTTCCATCTTGCAGAGTTTGTAATCTTTTAGGGAAAATAATGTTGATATCATTTCTCCTTATTTAATAAGCAATAACAGGTAAGAAAATTTCCCCTCTCCTACAGTCAAAATTACAACTTACTAAAGATGATTTCACAATACAGGCTCCTGGTGATGAAATGTTAGAAAATGTTAGAAACTCATCCACTCTGCATCAAATGTGCCTTCAGAGTCATTAGCCAGAAACCTGTGCCAACTTGCTCCTTCTGAGCTGAGACATCCCACGCTCACTCTATCCTCGCCTGTGGCTGGACCGTGACTACCTGCTCACACTTACCTACAGTGAGGGGCTGGGACTGGCTGGACCTCTTCCAACTCGTCAGGCTTTCAAAGGTTCCTCCGCTTTCTTCCTGTTTATCGGCTTACAGACATGGGCCTTCCCCAGATGTCGGATGGCCGGCCCTAGGGCACACATGGCAGGAACACTCAACAAGCAAGCGCCCTGCCGGCTCAGCTACATCTTGCAGGTTTTCAAGTTTGCAGCTCCCTCTGCTGGAAAAGTTTGTCCTCACCTGACAACCCTTAGAACTATCGCAGAGACACCGCTTCCTCTGAGAAGCTTGCTATAAGTTTCTACACATATTTTGTTGTTTATTTTTTTCTTGTTTCTTTGGGTAATTGCTATTATTATAATCGCCTACCCACAGCTGCATACAGTCAGTGGCACTTGGCAGGGATATTTTCTGAGAGATGTGTCACCATACAGTTTTATCATTGTGCAGACACAGGGAGAAGTATTTACATGAAACGGCTGCAGTGTAACTAGGAGACACATCTTATGGGGCTGCTGTGGTATATGTGATCTGTCCTGGACTGAGACATCATGTGGCACATGACTGGACATACAAGAACACCTTTGTCCTCAGAATTGTAATCCCTTTCACAGGTCCTGCACATGTATGTTTCAATCTCATCACTTACTCAAAGAAAATTATTTTTCTTAAGTACTCAATAGACTTTTTTTTAAAAAAAAAATTATTGCTGGGCAGTGGTGGCACACGCCTTTAATCCCTGCAATTGGGAGGCAGAGGCAGGCAGATTTGTGAGTTCCAGGATAGCCTGGTCTACAGCCAAACCCTGTCTCGGAAAAAAAATACACACACACACACACACACACACACACACACACACACAGACTGTAGCTGTACAGATGGTTGTGAGCCATCATGTGGTTGCTTGAAATTGAACTCAGGACCTCTGCTCCCTCGATTCCCACTTGCTCCGACCCAAGGGTTTATTTATTGTTATATGTAAGTACACTGTAGCTATCTTCAGACACACCAGAAGAGGGCATCATCAGATCTCATTACAGATGGTTATGAGCCACCATGTGGTTGCTGGGATTTGAACTCAGGACCTTCAGAAGAGCAGTAAGTGCTCTCAACTGCTGAGCCATCTCTCCAGCCCCCTCAATAGACTTCTATTTGATCGGTACAAATGCACACATTCCTGTCTTCATTCCTTGATTGACTATCCCTTTTTTGAAATGCTTGGGACAAGAAAAAATGGACTATTTCCAGATTTAGAGTATTTGAATATAAATGAATTATCTCGGAGATGAGACTTAGGTCTAAATATGAAAGCTATTGGCATTTCACATGTGATGTGAGATATATATATATATATATATATATATATATATATATCCCAAAAGTAATTTCATACAATTCTTAAACCGTGTCTCCATTTTTACTGAGCCTGTCACGTGAGGATAGGTGTAGCAATCCCACCTGTCGGGGGGGCGGGAGGTCATGTCTGTATTTGGAATATTTCAGATTTTGGATTCGGAGATTAAGGGTCTTCAACTAGCCGTCTGCATATGGGTCTACAACCTAAGCAAAAAAGACAGATGGACTGAGTGTAGATGTATATGCCTAGAATACTAGCCCTTGGGAGGGAGAGGCAGCAAGATCAGGAGTTAGCTTGGGCTTTGGAGACCCTCAGAAACAACACAAAACGAAAATACAAAACCACTCACAGCCCTGCTGTCTCCTAGGAAGGTGCTTGTAGGCAAAGAGGCGATAGCCCTTTCCCCTTGAGCTTAAGAATTTCAGCTTCAGAGAAGTGCCTGTCTCTTCTCTAAGCTTCTGTTGTTTTCACTGGTAGTGCTGGTGACTTCGTCCAGCACGTTGTGCCTTCAAAGCGAGTGCACTACACCTCAGCTAAAATGCTTTCCTATGTTTATAGGCAAAATTTTCTTATGATTACAACAAGCCCCAGCTGATAAATCACACCGCAGCTGGACAAGACTATAAATGAAAGTTAAAATACCTGACCAAATACTATTGTCTGGGCCTCGCCAGATGCCCTATTACATGCGTGCCCTCCATGACCCTAACTCTTAGCAGTAGAATCGCTAAAGAGCTATCATACTCAAGGAGCATGAATTCATTCAGAGTGGCTGCTAGGGGATTCTCCACAGCTTCATGGACCTCAGACAGGCCGGGAGAGATGGCTCAGGGGTTAGGGCCACTGGCTGTTCTTCCAGAGGACCTAGGCTTGCTTCCCAGCACCCACATGGCAGAGGATTCAAAGCTCTTTCTGGAGTCTACAGGCACTGCATGTATGTGGTGTGCAGATATACGTGCAGGCAAAACACCTAAAATAAAAGTTAAAAAAAAATCCAAATTAAGAAAAAAAAATAAAAATAAAAAGGCCCCAGATGAAAGGAATGCCTGGCATTGCTGCCCTGACAAGACTGAGCTCCTCCCATCCTCCTCAGTACAATGCTTATGGCAAGAGTCATTGTTTACAATGAAAGCTAAAAGACCCCCTATTGGATTCTGCAGTGATATCTACTCGGGCTCAAAGTCAACCAGAGTTGAAATACTGAATTAGACAATGTGAAATGGCAAAGCATAACTATAACTGCTATGATGGAGTAAATTCGTTGGTTTTGTTACTACGATTAATGGCGGAGATTACTGTAATTAGCTGGAAATATGTTTTGGCTTCAGTACCAGGGACCAGATGCTAAAGGACTGAGAACTGGTGCATTGGCACCAGTGTCCTTTGGGCATGAAATCCTGCCCACTGGAGGCAGCCATCTGACCCGTGATTTAGTAAGCCATAGCTGTGAGGTTGACCTTGGTAAGGAAGCTGTCTGAGAGAAAAGCGAAGGACTGGTGCCATCTTTTTGACTGCAGAACCAATCATCGTGGCTTTGCCAGAGGTCCTTCTGCCTGTTCTAGAGGATGCGCTGTCTGACCGAAATCCCAATGTGAGGATGGCAGCGGCAGTATGCCAGTATTCCATACAGTCACATAATCCTATTGCCCAGGACATCATGCAGACAGCCCTCATAAAGGGTGAGTAACTGCCACCTGAGACCTGGGATGCGGGACAGAGGTCACCTGTTCCGCACTGTCGTCAGCTCTTTGTCGTCTCCTTTTCACTGGAATGCTGGGAGGTCTGCTATTTGGCCCTTGAGTCTCTGTTAGGCACATGGAGATCCTAGTTCTTCCTAGGTGCTTCCACAAAGCTGGTGCCATGAACGGGTACCTGGTGTAAGCTTTCACAGATGCAGTCTATAAACCATCTTCTAAAATCGATGAAACCGGAGATAGTATCTTAACTAAAATAAGCTACCACTAAGAGACAACAACCCCCCCCCCCCATCCTGTTTCTATGTGGAAACTATAATTAAAAGATCAACCTGGCCGGGCGGTGGTGGCGCACGCCTTTAATCCCAGCACTTGGGAAGCAGAGGCAGGCGGATTTCTGAGTTTGAGGCCAGCCTGGTCTACAGAGTGAGTTCCAGGACAGCCAGGGTTACACAGAGAAACCCTGTCTTGAAAAAAAAAAAATTAGTCCCTCCTCAACCCTGTTAATAATACAGTTAATGCATGACTAGCCAATGATTTTAGGCCTAGACGTCTAGCCCAATGGTAGTATGATTGCCCAACACATTATGACCCTTAATTGGATCCCTAGTACCAAGAAAAACAAATACAACATCCAATGGCCTCCTATTTTACTGAAGATGACATAACAATAGCTAAGTACATTTTGTTTGTTTTGGTTTTTTGGGGGGTTGTCTTTTGGTTTTTGTTTTTGAGACAAGGTTTCACTGCATAGCCCTGGCTGTCCTGGAACTCACTCTGTAGATCAGGCTGGCCTCAAACTCAGAAATCCACCTGTCTCTGCCTCCCAAGTGCTGGGATTAAAGGCGGAAGCTAAGTATATTTTGTAAGGTTTTGCTTTTAAATCACCCCTTCACGTCATGCTTCAGGTTTCTGCACGGTGACCCCCAGGCATCGTCACTCTGGAGTTAACAGAGCTGTCAGATGAGAGGCCACTGACCTCTCTGGATGAGCTATTCCTTGACTTAGCATGAGAAAACGTTGACTAGTCGGGCCTTCTATATATAAACAATCCACTGCCTAATTCATCTGTTTTAGGAACTTCCTCCTGGCTCCCTATGGTCTTCCCAATCTCCATGGAAAGAATCAGCTGCATTTCTTAGCTAGATCAGAAGTGTTACCTAAGAAGAGTTTTTGTTTTTTTTTAATTATCTATTATAGCTCTCTCCGGCCCTACTCATTCCAAAGATTGATTGATTGATTGATTGATTGGCTGATTTTATGTGAGTACACTGTAGCTTTCTTCAGACACACCAGAAGAGGGTGTCAGATCTCATTATAGATGGTTGTGAGCCACCATGTGGTTGCTGGGATTTGAACTCAGGACCTTTGGAAGAGCAGTCAGTGCTCTTAACTGCTGAGCCATCTCTCCAGCCCCCAAGAAGAGCTTTTATTCTTTTAGCCTGCATTTGAAAGGTAGAAGCAGGGGTATCAGAAGTCAAGGTCAGAGCCAGGAGGTTGCGCAGTCCTTTAATCCCAGCACTCAGGAGGCAGAGGCAGGTGGATCTCTTGTGAGTTCAAGGCCAACCTGGTCTACAGAGTGAGTTCCAGGATGGTCAGGGCTACACAGAGAAACCATGTCTTACAAATAAAAAATAAATTAAAATAAAATTTAAAAACAAAACAAGTCAAAGACAGACTGGGGCTCTAGCTTGGTGTCCCCAGTACTGCCACCCACAGCCCCCCCTCCAAAGGTTCAAGGTCATCTTCTGTCACACAGTGGGTTTAAGGCTAGCCTGGACCAAATGAAATCCTGTCTCAAAAAAAATTTTTTTATCGTGTTTTTGTTTTTAAACCTTAAAATAGTCTACATGGTTGAACTATGGGAGCGGATTTTCAGACCCAAAGAGATAATAGGAGGTGAGACATCAGGCAGACAACAGTAGTTGGTACCCATTCAAAGGTGGTGGTCTGTGGGAGAAAACATCACTCTGAACCCACATCATCATTTTCAGGTAACAGTGTGGACAGCTGGGCTGCAGCTCAGTGCTTGGCTCTGGAAGGCATTGCCACCTACCCAGTGATTAAGAGGATCCTCTGCCAGCTTTTCCACAAGAATAATCAGGCCACTGAGGAACAGGCTTGTACACTCCTGAACCATCTCCGTGTAAATAAGGTATGTGGCAACCGCAGAGAGAAGGAAATGGGGTCTCAGGGAGCAAGAAATGAGTGCACAAGGAAAGAAGGCAGGTGGCTGAGGAGGGTGGAGAACACAGGGCAGGTGTACCGAGTCTGTGTGAAAGTGGACGTGGAGGTGTGAGAGGCTAGCTCAGAAGTTTCTAATAGGAAAAAGGTTGAGTCCTGCTGTGCCGATCTGCTTGTCTCAGGTTTATCACGGAGGATCACAAAACTGTGTTTATTACTCTGGGTAGAAATGCAGACCGAGGCAGATACAGACCATCCCGGGGACTGAAAGCAGGAAGGGAAGGCCCTCATTTTCTGCTCAGATTATTAAACCTTTATCTTCTTTTCTGGTTTATAACCCAAGTCAGACTGCTTGGGGAGAAGAGTGCCCTATCTCTTATTAGCTGACTCTGTCTCTTAAAAGGGATGGTGTCTTGTGAGCTTGGGCATCTACTCTGCTGGATGCCATGTCAGGATATAATTTCTTCAAGATCCTACCATCTTTAAGAGTGAGTGAGACTACCCATGCAACTCTTTCGTCTCTTCAGACCCTGATCCACACGATGCTTGCTGTGGAGCTGAACAGCAGGCAATGGAAGGACCGCATCGTGGCGTGCCGCGCCTTCTCTCAGATCAGTGGGGAAGTCTGCATAGTAAGTCTCCTGTCTTTGCTTCCACAAAGCTTGGCCAGGCTGGCCTGGCGTCTTCCTACTTTTTGCTTCTATCTGGCGTCTCACTGCTTCCTCTTATTCAGAACTGGGATTATCGTTCAGTATTATGTACCTCTCTCACTTTAAGCAGTGTTTCTTGTTGGGGCTGGTAATCTACAAGCTGTGACACAGACACTATCTAATTTAAGACACACAAACCAAGAGAAAGAGCTTAGAAACTTTATAGTAATTTGACCCTGTCCCAGGATCAGTAAACAGTATAAAAGTATCAGTCAATGATGCATTCCCCACTTTGAGAAGCAGACTGAAAAGACCCAACAATTCAACTAAACAAGTGCCTGTGTTGGTTCTCTGAACATTGAGCACATACATAAAAAAACATGGACCTTTCTTCAAAAAACAATGGCACTGCAATTTGAGCAACAAGACTAACAATACATATGACGTGATGTCACCCTGCGGATCCTAGGACTGAAGGAGATACCAAAGGCCTTCCTGGAACTCCAGGGGACTCCAGGTGTTTGAACACAGGGGTAGTACAAACAAAGCACTTTATTTTTATTATTAAAGCAAGCAAAGCATGAGGTAACATTCACAGTTAGCTTAAGCAAACACAAGTACAGTGAGGGAGGACACCGTGTTATTTACCATCTTTGCCCAAGAGCCAATATTCCTCCAAGGCCTTTGCTTTTCCCACAGAGAGAATGTGGACGTGCTAGGCATCCCTTCCTGTCCTGGCTTTCACGTGCATTCACCTATCATAGTTTATGCACCTCTTTCTAGAAGCCATCGTATGGAGAGAACATTGTGCACCCTGTCCCAGCCACAGTTCACAGCTTTCTTATCTGGGCTTTCACGCCTTGAGGGCAGAGTGAACGTACAATGCTCTCTTGAAACTCTCAAGAGCCACTTTTGAACGAAAGTGGCTGAACAACGTGAAAGTGTGGAACTTGGCTACAACTGAAGGAATTTTGAGCAAGTGGAACCTGACGCTCTTTTCACTATTCCATTCTAATCACTAGCTGTTGGGAGTGGAACCGGTCCCTTCCTCCTTTGTGCTATACACAGACATATGTATATGCATAATATGGATGGGTATATACGACCTATATGGATATATACACATATATGTTCAGCAAATGTTCAGCTGAAATTATATATATGGGAGAGGAATTAGAAAATAAAAGGCATTTTCTTCCCTCACGATTCTCAGGGTAAGACTATAGAGAAAACAGTTTTCTTACAAAGCATCATTGAGGAGCTAGAGAGAGGTCTCAATGATGAAAAGCATTCACTGATCAAATATAAAGACGAGGATTTGTATCACAGCACCCACATCCAACTGAAGTGTAGTCTCACATATGCCAAAAACCATGAGCTTCAGTTTTACCAAGAGACCTTGCAGTGGAAAAAGGCAGAGGGTGTCAGAGCAGGAGGGAGAAGGCCGCCTTTTAGCCTCTATGCATGTATGCACGTATCCCTTCCTCATGTGCACACATGCTGTGCACTTCACATACTTATATGCACAACACTTAAATGAGTCTATAGGAATATTTAATTTCTCCATTCAGTGTATACCGGAAAACCTGGGTAATCAAAGATGGCTTTATGAGGACATTCCTATGGATCTGCTTTCATTTCTCTGAGTCCTGATATCTGGGATGAAAGGAATTATTTGCAAAGAAATATCTCTTTTACTCCTTCAAGGGTATACCCCATTCTGCCTTGAGCTGGGCAAAGCGAAGAAAATCTATTCTGTCTTTGGGTTGTTGATGTAATCCCTAAACACTGACTGCCTTCAATAGAGCTTACAGAGCCTCTAGATCACCTTATTTTTTGGTTTAGCCTAGATCCTAATATTTTGTTCTGAGTTCAGGACTATGATACATTCACATTTTGGAGAGGACTCATACAGCAGTGAAAGCCCAGGATTCCGCTATTTGGGGACTGTGCAAGGGCTAGATTATAACTGGACTACGCCTACCCTTCAACAGAAAAAAAAGGACCTATTTTCTCTTGCATCATTCTAGGGTTACTTAAGAAGGATCAGAGGATGGAGCATTTGGATTCCTCAAATGCACATGTACACACACACACACACACTCTCTCACAATCTTCATCCACAAACACAGACACAAACAAATGTTCAGCTCTTCTGGCACTGTTTCTTGACCTTTTGAGTGGAATTGCTTTTCATCTTTAAATTATAAGGTGCTCATGAAGGAGAGGGAGAAGAAAGACTATGCTGTGTAAATGCCACTGCAGAATGCTTGCTGAACTATGTGTGGTTTACCGTAGACTCCATGGATAATTGTGTGTCTGATACTGGGCCTTACTTCCTGAGGGCTCATGGGGCATGCCGTGTTAGAGGAATAATAGTGTTCTGTTCTCCCATGGACATCTCCCCATCTTGCTGAAACTAAGACTGTGGTAGAGGGTCTACCATAGAACACAAGGACACAGCATGGGGGAAAGGGTTATTGAGTGAAGAGTGTTCTTCAATGTATTCTGGTTCAATTCCAAATACCAAAATACTACTGTTCCAGGTAGCACACCCTCTCTTGTACCAGGTACACAATGTGTGTTGCAATGCTCCCATGCGTGTGGTACATAGACATGCACAGAGGCAAAAAACATTCATACACATAAAACTTAAAAAATACTAAAAAGAGCACATAGCTCTGAACTGATTCCTAATGGTTGTAGTAGACTTCTAAACACATGGAAGTCATCTCCTGAGACAAGTTTTACGTCCTGGATCTGGGCCACCTTCATTCATCCCACCGTGGCACAGGGAAAACATTTTCCTTTTCATATTTCTCTCTGGAGTTCACACTACTCTCACCTGCAGAGGCTTTGATTTTGTCATGGAGGTCAGTGTCCTACCATCTCCTGATGTTCTTCAATTGTTTGAATTCCATCTTTTTCTTCTCTCTGTGGCTTTTTTAAAGGGGTGGTTGGGTGTAATTCATAATCACCATTTGAATTAGAAATGCTTATCTGACCCAGCAGGGAATGTCACAGTGGTGATGTTTGACAAACAAGATGACCATAAAGTATCACCTGGATGAACTACTCAGCTGTAGCACTGTCTCCAGGACACCCCCAAGCTCTGTGTGCAGACAAGCGGTCCTGGTAGATGAGCATCTCCTGGCCATTTTGTTTACAATAACTAGGAAAGAAAAAAAATGAGCCCTTATTTGAGTGTGTTCATCTTTATGACACTGGGTACCATCAGCATACAGGAACAGGCTATTCCTTGCAGATGTGGGCGCCCTCCATTCTTTAACCCTCACTTTTTGTTAAAGAAAGCACCCAATCTGGCCATTCAGCATAACCTGAGGTCTGAGAACATGCTAATCTTCCTCACGTGCTCTCGTTCTCTGCTGAGGCCCTAGCTGTGGACAAGATACAGGTGATGAGGACGTCATGGTAAACTGTAGGAGTTCATTCACTCAGTAAGCAAGCAATTTCTGACCACATCCCCTCTACACTGGTAAGACACTGTAGGGGTTTCCTATGCTTACACGGGGCAAAGGAGACTTGACTGAAGAGATGCCTTTTGAGCTAAGTCCTAAAGTAAAATATTTGGTACCAGATGGAGGTAGAGCAAGATGTTTGGGGCTGGGAAACTAGTTTACATAGTTATGCCATCATCAACCACAACTGTAGTAATGTTTTCCTTTCCCTATAGGAGAGAAGTGACTAACTGTCCTGGTTTGTGCAGGACATGGACTTTTTACCCAAACCAGGAAAGTCTCAGGCAATCTGGAAAGAAGTTACTCTATTATATAACACTTTCAAATTTCAAGTCTCTTACACTCATTCTTTTGGCTCCAACATGATACAAAAGTTTAAGAGACAAGTTTGGGAAACAGACCTGGATTTGAGACCAGTTATAAGCACTTAGCAGATTATGCTCGGGCAAGTTAATCAAAGCCTGTCCCCTATCATCTGTAAATAGAGATACTGTCTGCCCAACTGGATTGTGACTAAAGGACAGGGAAGATAACCTGGTAATAAATACAAAACTGATAGCCAAGTATCATGCCTATTTCTAGGATATGAAACAGAAAATAATCCAGCTGATGTGGAATGACTGGAACAAGGATGTAAGGCAGGCGGCTGCCAAAGCCCTGGGGCGAATGAACCTTGGCAAAGAGATACATGACATGATCAGGTAGGACCCAGTCACTACAAGCTTAGAAACTCTTCCTCTCACAGAAGTACCTGGATGATCTAGGATCTGGCCTGCATCTGTTGAGCTCCCTAAATGATCAGGATCAGCTCCTTTCTAGGTCCCACTGCAAAAAGTACTAACCTAAAACAGCACATCAACAGTAACGGCTGTAGAAAAATGAATTATCAGTGTGGGCTAGCTCCATGGAAATGCAGTCATTCCAGGCTGGGAGATAGCTTTTTTTTTTTAAGAGAGGCTGGTCAGCGAAGGTGACTGTTGGAGGTGGTGCAAGGTGGCACTCTGTTTTTTATTTGGTTGTTCAATACATCTGAATGTCTACCATATGTTAGGTAATAGGGTTCAAGAAAATGAACCATTGATGGCTATAAACTAGGAAAGGGTATGGCTACAGACCTGGGTCCGCAAAGCTAGAATTCTATCCTGAGGGCACAGTGGAAGGGAACAAGGCACAGAAAAGCTGAAGGGAAGCAGAAGCCACCTGTGTTTTACAGAATTAAGCTGTGCCAAGGAAATTCCCAGGAGCGGATTAAAGCCCTCTCCCTGATCCGCGTGCTCAAACTCATGACGGCCAAGCTTCTCCCAAGCTTCCTGACCTGCTTCTCTGATGAGTTCACAGGAATTCGCCAGGCAGCTTGTTTGGCCGCGGGTGCCTTGCAGATCCGTGACCAGATGGTAAGTCAAGGAGATGTGCTGTCACCTTCCCTGATGGACCTCAAGAGCTTCCCTGTCTCTGCTGTGCCTGCCTGGTACACTCATGGCTCTGTGGGAAGTGGGAGGAGCAGTCAGCCACATCATCAGCAAGGAGCACTGAGCTCGTAAGGAGCTCGAACTTCAAGTCATATCATGTATGTTCTCAACTCTGTTCTCTTCTCAGTTAACTAGCTTCTACTAACTGGCTGCTGAGAGGTTTTAGGGTTAATCCCAATGGATGGAATTTATACTCACTATCAGGGAGAAACTGGACACAGGTATTCAAAAGAAGTCTAAGCGGGGGCTAGAGAGATGGCTCAGTGGTTAAGAGCAGTGGCTGCTCTTCCAGAGGTCCCGAGTTCAATTCCCAGCAAACACATGGTGGCTCACAACCATCTGTAATGGGTATCCGATGCCCTCTTCTGGTGTGTCTGAGGATAGCATCAATGTACTCACATACATAAAATAATAAACAATCATTTAAAAAAGAGAAGCCTAAGCAAAGCGTGGGTAATACATGCGCTTGGAGGTAAGGCAAGAGGCAGGAGGTTCAAGAATTTGAGGTGAGAGGCTGAAGAAATGGCTCAGTAATTAACAGCACTGGTTGATTTTCCAGAGGACTGGGTTTGTTTCCTAGCACCTACATGGCACTCACAACCATATCTAACTAGTTCCAAGGGATCCTATGCCACTTTCTGGCCTCTGGGAGCATAGACGGACATACAGGCAAAACACCCATACACATTAGAAAACATCTGAGGTGAACCTAAGCTATAAGCTACATAGTGATGGTCTCAAAAACAAGAATGGGAAGAGGGTGTGGAGGGGGAGTCTGGGACTAGTGGTATAGTTTAGTGGTAGAGCATGTAGTTAGTGTATGTATGGCTGTAGAGCTGAGAAAAAAAACACACAGTAAGTAGGTAATCCAGCTAGTTACTATACAGGCCGATCCTTGAGGCTGCAGCTCATGTGTTACTAGAATTGATAGGTGGTGGTTAAAGCATCCATAGCAATGAGTGAGTCCCTGTTCCTGGCCCACTCTTACTCTGGTTCTCCCACTCACCTTGCCCTTTGTCTACTGCAGGTGTTTGAACGCCTCCTGAATCTGATGCACACAGATCCTTACTGGAAAATCAAGGCCTTTGCCATTCGAGGTATTTCAGAAATAGTAGCTCCAAGCCCTAGCCTTGAAGTACCTTCTCCATGCTAACACAGACCACCCCAGAAACTCTAACAGACCAGCTAGAGTACAGTGGAAGGGATTATCTTAGCTTCTCACAAGTCTCTGGGCTGAGAAAGAAAAGAGTTTCTTTTAAAATTTGAGTTAAGGATCCTAAGTCTAGGTCTACTTAAACTTGTTAAGTAAAGACCAGACAACACAGTCCCCACCAATAGAACTAACACATTCCTAGTAGGAATCCACTGTTGGATACATCTTGCTTTCCTTGGAGACTTCAACTACAACACTTGGTAAGAGTCAAACCAGGTTCAAGACATCTGCAGAACTTAAACCTTGCTCTTCGATTTTCGGAAATGGTCTTTGGTAGACCCCTAGCAGAACCAGACCTAGTTAACCTGAGAAACAGTTGTGCCCTCTTCCCCTAACTTAACTACACTGCTCTTCCAGGTATGTCTGCCCCCTAATTCCTGAATAGGCAAACTAGTCTATGTTTACATCCCAGTAGGCAAGGGCACGATGAAACACTACCCTCTTAGGAGTCCTTTGGAATATCCCCATGCAGAACCAAGCATGGTGCACACCTGGAATCCCACTTTCTGGAGGCAGAGGTAGGAGGATGCAAATGTGAGGCCAGCTAAGGCTAACAGCAAGACCCTGCCCTGAAGCTAGGCATCAAATCTCACACATGCTACGCAAAGCTTTGCTAGCTCTCTAAATTTCCTTCCTAAAAATTACTACTCAAGGCTGGGCATGGTGGCGCACACCTTTAATCCCAGCACTTGGGAGGCAGAGGCAGGTGGATTTCTGAGTTCGAGGCCAGCCTGGTCTACAGAGTGAGTTCCAGGACAGCCAGGGCTACACAGAGAAAAAAAAAAAAAAACAAAAACAAAACAAAAAAAAAAAAATAGAAAGAAAGAAAAAAGAAAAAAAAATCACTACTCAAAAATACTTTTTACTCCTATCTAATGATCAACTGCCATCCCCAAGCCACTGTCTGCAGAACCCCAGTTCCCGCTGACAGCCAGGTTGTAGTCAGCCCAGCCTTGAGTAACAGTGAGCTGTGCTTGACCTCCCGCCCACACAGCTTTGGGACAGATTGGACAAGTGAGTCCCCAGCTGACAAACAATCTGCTCTGGGCCATCCACTATGAGGACTCACCAGGTGTACGGCTGGAGGCCTGCCGGAGCATCCTGGCCCTCAAGCTTCAAGGGGCTGAGGTCAGGGACACTTTCCTGGATGTGCTGCTCCTGGAAAAGCATGAAGCTGTTCTTAAGTAAGCACCAGACCTTTCCCTTTTGCCATGACCACCTGCCCTGCCAACTCCCCAACCCTAGATCATTCTATGCTCTGCTACAGAAAACCTTGCCGCAATTAGATTGTCACGGCTCCCATAATTCGTGTGTATGCCTCCTCTTCTGGGAGTTTTAAGTTATTCATATATTCAACATGTATCTAGTACTTATTGAGACAATAGGTTACTAGGGTTTCAACGAAATAGCTGTGTGAACCTGAAGGAGGCCTGTACCCACACTCTTAATGCTGGGGCTCCCCTCAGTCCTTTTTTGTCTCAATCCTCCAATGCAGATAAGTCCACATTAATGCTGTGGTGACAACTAATGGCATGTGGTAACTTTCATAGAGGTGTTTAATAAACAACTGTCAATGCCTTCACATATCATTTCTAAAACTGCACAACAGCTCTGTAGATTATCACATCATTTCTACAGAGAAGACTCAGTTAAAATGAACTGTTGATGTGTGGAGTTTAGAATTCCAAATCCTATATTGTTTACCACTATGCTTTCTTTTTAGGACTGAGTCACAATGTTTCATTATCTTTCAGGGAAATTCACCAGGCAATGACAGCACTCAACTTAGAAAAAGAAGGAAATCAAGAAATGATTCTGGAGATCAAGAAAAAGGTAAAAAAGAAAAATACAAACTGTGTTTCCAGGGCTTCAAGAGGCTTGCTATTATGCACAATGTCATCAATTACTTTATATTTTTTGTGTTTTAGTTTTTCTGAGACAGTTTTACTATAAAACGTAAAATTCCCTCAAAGTTGAGATCATGCCTTAAAGTTGAGATTAACAAGCAAGTAATACATGTTTGGCATGATCAGATTACTTTATTTATTTTCCTCCCTAATACAGTTGGTCAGTTACTTTTTAAAAATTTTTCCCTTAGATCCAAACACTAAACCAAAAGGATTTACTGACGGAGAAAATAATAAAGATAGAACTGGCTGTAAAAAAACTGAAAGAAACAGCTAAATGGGTTTACTCAGAACCCAAAGAAGGCCAAAAACCACCAGAATTCTACACTTTTCTTCAGAACTTCAAACCTTCTAAGAGTAAGTTTCTTAGGGGTGAGTCCATCGCTTGACTCTTCTCACAAAATGATGCCAGGACCCAGCCATCTGAGAACTTCATAGGGAGCCCTGTATGGTTTAAGTCAGGGCGGCTACTTATTCTCCATCTTGGCTTCCATGCACCCACCCCCCCCACACACACACACACACACACACACTTCTCATTCACCCGCAATTGTTGGAATTTAAAGGGCAGCTAGCTCTAGCTGAACTAACTTTAAAAGGACATATAGAAAAGCACAAGTCTTTATAAAAACAAGTAACTACTATGTGTGTTTGCTGAAGCACCCCCCAAAAGTACACATTTAATCTTTTATAGTGGTCCCCATAGAAGCGGGGCTGGAAGGAGAACAATCATTTTATGTTCTAACTTAAGGGAAGAAATATTTCCTAAGAATACTCAGCCTTAAAAACTGAACCTATCAGTTACGACAGGGTCTTAAGAGACCCAGACACACTCTAAATGGCAAGGGTGCAGGGGTCAATCTGCACCAGAACATACTCACAAAACCTGTAGGCAGCAGCCTCAGATCACCACCCCACACCCAGGTCTTCTGGTTCCAAGTGCTGTTTCTGGTGCACCAGGCTCTCTTCCACCAATCATGAGCACATGCACTTGCCAGATTTGGGGAAGTTGCGTCCAACTGCCAAGGGGAAAACGAGAGTGGAAAATGACTTAACACCAACCTTCCCCGCTATGGCGAGCTTGCAAAAAATTGGGTGACTAAAGCCTGTGAAAGCACAACTAGGTGACATGATGCTGTTCTTTGGGGAGCAAGCAGTGCCAGTAAGCCACTGATTTAAACCAAGCACTGAGCAAATACCATATATATTTCAAAGCTGATTCTTCTGGTGAAAGAGTTCCTGCTAGGATTGTTCAGCTCGGAGTTCAAGTACCATAACTAAAAGGAGTAAGGTACCTCCAAAGCTAATCCATGGCTCCAACCAGATATGCTTCTCTTCTTTAGTGAGAGTGATGCTGGGGTGAACCCAGGGCATTGCACATGCCAAGCACCCACTTGCTCTATCCCAGCTCTCGTCTTTTAAAAAAAAAACGGTAAAACACTCCTTTGACATCCTAAGCCATGCTGTCTTTCATCTCAGCCATATTTTATCTTCTTTCTCGTCCCACACTTCTTCAAATCAATCCCAAAAAATTTAGGCTTAGAAAAGAAAAGATGGTCTTTGGCACTTTTTAATGTAATGCTCATACAAATGTAACGTACAGCATACTGACCCCAGCTCACCCCACAAACCGATGAAAGAGAACTCCACCCCTAATGTCTCAAGCAGAATGGCACAGCCATGGCCACTACCCGGTACAATGGACACTGCAGGGAATGAAGTTGGTGCTCTGAAATGACAGGGATCAGAGCTACTTCTGCAAATGGCTTTTCTCCCCCTGCTTCAATTTCTGTGTTTACTTTTGAACCTAGATGAAGAGGCTCTTCTCAGGTCTGAGGTCTTCGACACTGAAAAAGTCCTAAAGGTAATGTAACCATACTGATGCTTAGCAAGGTAAGAACATGACCTCTTTGAGAAGGAAAAAAAAAAAAAGGTGGTAGTGGAGAATCGCAACCGAATTCCTTCCAGCCATCCTCAAGAAACTAACTCAGAACTAGGGGTGTCTTGGTGAGCAGCAACCCCTTATCATATAGCATGGTTGCCAAGGAAAGCTGGTCTTCCACACTGTCACAGGGCAAATCCCCCACTCTCACAAACTCCGGGTAGGAGCGAAGCAAGAGTTCCATGGCATCCACTTGCTGGGGGTAGATTTCTAAGCACTTGGGTTCCTCCAGGTGATAAACTCGAGAGTTTTCCACTGTGTAATACAGGAACAAGCGGCCTCCTTCACCCACCAGCCGAGCTATGTTGTCCTGAAGCATATGGACTTCGGTTTCTGTTGTCAGCTGGGCCCCGACATTTACAGGTTCTCCAGCCTCCCATCGAATTGGGAGCCCGTGTACACTTAGAGCCTTTTCCCTGTCGGTCAACACAGGGGGCAGGGAATCGTGAATGAAGTCTTTGGCTCTCTGGTCAGCCACAGCATCGACAGGAGCAAAGTGTCCCAGGCGAGCCACCAAGACCCGAACCTTTTCCATGAAAGCTGTTCTTCTGGGATCCTTGGAGTCTGAATGCTGGGCCCCCATGTAATCCATGAAGTCTCGAGGCAGCCCCCTGCGGAACTCCACATTTTCCTCTATTGCTGCCTGCACTGCCAGAGGCAGCACAGCCTCCAGGAAGTCCCCCCACGTATTGCGCTGGTAGGTGGACAAGGTGAGGTGCAGAGAGTGGACTCCATCCTGACACTCGGCTTGATGAATGAAGCCCCGAGGAAAATAGAGCAGGTCTCCAGGTTCCAGTACCGTTTGTAGCACCGGCTCACCAAGGTCCTCCTGGCTGAAGTTGGGACTAGATGTCAGGGCCAACTCCTCATTTGGTTCCCGCGGTCGGTAGACGCGCCAGAGTTTCCGACCTTCCAGCTGCAACACGAAAGCCTCAATGTCGTCGTAGTGAGGGGCAAAGCCCTGCGAGTTGGGGGGCGTGAGGTAAACGTTGGAGCCCGCCATGCTTCCAAACTGTTCCTGGAGCACAGCCAGAAACTGCCACACGGTAGGCGAGAAGGCTTGCGGGCAAAGAAGGCGCAAGGAGCAGCCGGCTCGGTACAAGGACCACGCGGCGGCGGGAAGCGCGCGGCCCGGTGGGTTCAGGGTCTCCCGGCGCCCATCGACGTAGCGCGCGGCGTCCAGGTGCTGCCCGAACTGCACGTCCTCGGAGCGCAGCATGGAGTCCAGATCGGAGGTAGAGAAGAGCCCTTCGTAGTAGCTGCGGTCCTGCCGCCGCACCAGCACCGCCTCCCGCTCCCACAGCCGCCGGTAGAAGTGGTCCGGAGGCAGGGGCGCCAGGAGCCACTCGAAGAGGCGGGCGGCGCGCCTGCGGCTGCTGGGGATGCCGTTCAGCTCCGCCAACACTCGCCGCAGCGGCGAATCCCAGGGTCGCTCCGGGTCATCCACGTGCGAGCCCGGCTGGCGAGCGGGCGTCCCCAGGCTCCGGGAGAGCGCGGCCCGCCCCTCCACGCGGCGCGGCAGGGTCGCCGAAGCCGGCCTCGGGCGCACCGGCACCGGCACGGGCCGTGGCTCCGCCGACCGCGAGGCCTCCGGCAACTCCGCGGGCCCCTCCCGCTTGCCCCCGACCGACGCCACCTTCGAGTCCGAGTCCTCGCTCAGGAGCGCGCGAGCCCTCAGCGCGGCCACGCGGGACGCTGCACTTTTCCGGTGCCTTCGGACCTTCCGCGGCCGCAAGGGCAGGGCCAAGACCGACGCGCCGCGGGGCTGCGGCTGTCGCCGGCGCCTCCCCCGCCCGCGCTTCAGCAGCGCCGCGCCGGTGCCATTCGGAAGCTCGTCCATGGCGGGGCGGCTGACGGGACCCACGCTTCCGCAGCCGTGGTGCTTTCTGGGAAGGGGGCGAGTCCTCCGGCTTTTCCTAGGTAGGCCAAGCCTGCGATCCTCCTGGGTCCTACGGCTAGCCCGGTTTGTCACCCTTTTAAACCGCAGTAGTATACACTGGGAAGGCAAAATTCCCTACCAGAAGCCGGGCCGGGCCGTCGTAGCGCACGCCTGTAATTCCAGCACTTGGGAGGCAGAGGCAGGCGGATTTCTGAGTTCGAGGGCAGCCTGGTCTAAAGCGTTGTTCTTTTGTTTTGTTTTGTTTTGGGGGAGCAGGATTTTTCTACAGAAGCCTTAGCTACATAGTCCTAGAACTTCCTAGGTGGGCCAGGTTGGCCTTGAACTCACAGAGATCCTCCTATCTCTGCTGGGATTAAAGGTGTGCAGCACCAAGCCTGGCTTCCTTTGTCTTAGTCAGCTTTCTCAATTTGGGGCAAGCATTTTTGTTCCTAGTCGGGTCCTGGTAGAATGAATGAAGGCAAAATTTGATATTCTTTAGGAAGCACAACTCTTACTGGCTCTCTTCACTGCAGAAAACTTCATTGTTAAGCCTCTCTCCATTTCATTTCCCTCTTTCCTCAATTACAAAGCCTTGCCGGGTATGGTGGCTATCGCACAGGGAAGGCTGAGGTTACAGGGTGAGACTCTTGTAATCAATATTCTTCCTCTGAAAAGGAAGTTATAGACTTCTCCGCTTTGTTTGCTTGTCAGTGTGTTGCTACATAGTCCTTCCTAGCCTCAAACTCCTGGGCTTGCCTCTCAATCTGACATTGCAAGCATGTCCAATAGGCTGTTTCTCCTCCTCCTGTTCTTCAAGCTTCTGGCTTTTTAAAAGGTGTGTGTGTGTGTGTGTGTGTGTGTGTGTGTGTGTGTGTGTGTCTGATCCTCAGATAGAGTTGTAAACACTTTAACCACTGAACCATCATCTCTAGTCCCCTGCAGACACTGCTTCTGCAAACGTTCTTGTGTGTGTGTGTGTGTGTGTGTGTGTGTGTTACATATGTATGTACCACCATGGCTAGCAGAACAGAGTTCTTGATTGGGCAGGAGGGCAATAATTTCTCAGGGAGTTTGGTAGCTTAAATAAATTGATTGGAACCTGTGATGGTTAACACTGATTGTCAGCTTGGCAGGTGTTAGTGTTATTTTAAATAGTGTGTTGCAGTTTTCCTGTTCACCCAGCTAACTCCCAAATAATTGAAACTGGACTAGTATATTTACTCAAAAAACTTTAAGGGCACAACTGAACAGTATTACTCTATTTTAATCCTTTATGCTAATCTAGCACCTCCCCGACAAAATGTCCGTGATATTTGCATTTTAGCACAGATCTGGTTCTCTGGGCTTCTGGATGCCCATCTTTGTTTGTTTGTTCCCTTTTCCATGACGCCTCTTGGAGACTCTCCTCCTGGACAATCCCCACTTCCTCTCTTGCACCTTCCCCTCACTGGGAGAAAGTCCAATCCAGTTCTCTTCCCTGTTCAGTCATTGGCTGATCAGCTCATTACTGACCAATCAGGGAATAATTGCGGAGCACTTTTACACTACACTGAGCCATGAGATTCTCAGAATAAGGATTGCAAATGTAAGACTCTGACAAGCCTAAATTACTTGGGACCCTCTGAGTGAGCCATGCGGAGCTGGGAATCCATGCAAAAGCAAGAGGAATTTTTTGTTCCAGTGTGCTGTGCTGGAGTCATCTCAGACCCAAAGGAGAGGAGGTGACCCTGGGCAGCCCGTTGGGGGAGTTTTTAGACAGTTTCCAGGGGCAGAATAGAGCATCAGCAACTAGGCACAATATGATTGGCAGAACAGAGGGTCCTTTAAACTGGTCTTTAGGGAGTAGGGGCTTAATCAGCCTCTCCCTTCAGGTCTACATGCTCTTTGACCTGTTTCTTCCAGGAGAGGAGGAGTATCTAAGTGCTCCAGGTCTGGTGGAATTTTCCAAGGGCTCTGAACTGACCTCTTCACAAACAGAAATGGAGGTACAGAAGTCCGCATTTGAATAATACGTGAATAATCTTTACCCAGTACACAATAACGTTATGCCTACAGACAGGATCTAGAATCATTAAAGAGGCAAACCCCTGGGCACCTCAGTAAGAGATTGTTTACATTAGGTTAAAGTAGGAAGATCGGCTTTAAAAGTGAGCAGTGCCATCCACCCGGTGGCCTGGCGTCGTGGAGTGGGTAGGAGGGGAAAGCAAGTGCTCCGCACAACTTTATTCTCTGCTCTGAGTGAGGGTAAAGTGTGACTGGCTGCTTCCTGCTCCTGCAGCCATTTCTACCCTACCATGAGGGAGAATGCAAGTGCGCATAAACCCTCCCTGAAGCTGAAAATATCTTTTCAGGTAAGGTTTTTTTTTTGTTTTGTTTTGTTTTTTTGTTTTTTGTTTTTGTTTTTTTTTTTTTTTTGTCACAGCAAGGAGAAAATTACTGTAATGAATCTAATAGAGGACCATATCAGATAAAGCTATCATGAGATATTATAAAGGGTCTGCCTAGCCCTGAGGAGTGGGGTCTTAAAGCAGCCAGTGCCCTACAAGGAAGCCTCAGGAAGCTGACAGAAGAAGTCTCAGAGGAATAGCCGTCCCTTTGTTTTTTGTTTTGTTTTGTTTTTAATTAAAAGTTTTTTTGAGACTCATTGTATGTGTATGGGTGTTTTGTTTGTATGCATGTCTATGGAGCATATACATCTAGAAGACGTATCAGATCCATCCCTCTTGGAACTGGAGTTATAGCTAGTTTTGAGCTGTCAAGTTATAGCTAGGGTGCTGGGAATCAAACCTTGGTCCTCTGAAAGAGAAATTAGTGCTTTTAATGTCTGAGCCACCCCTCCAGGCCTCTTCTTCCTTTTTAAAGTAAGTAAGTAAGTGTGTGTGTGTGTGTGTGTGTGTGTGTGTGTGTGTGTACACTCACAGATGCATGTGGGTGCCAGAGGTTAATGGCTGGAGTTCTCCTTGGAGACAAGATCTCTCACTGAACCTGGAGCTCAGGGCTTGGGTAGACTGGCTCCCTAGAAAGCCTATGAATCCTCCTGTCTTTGCCTCCCCAGGGCTGGGAGTACAGGCCTGGCTTTGTACATGGGCAGTAGGTCACCATGCCTGCACAGTGAGTGCTCCACCCCATTCCCCAGCCCTGAGAGCATCCTTCCTTATTGACATGAAAAGGCTGTGTGTACTGAGAGTATCCTGGTATTAGATTGCCTGGGGAGATGCAGGCAAAGGGCAGGTCATATTTGACATATTTGATAATTTGAATTAAATTATCTTTTAAAAGGGGGGGGGGGTTCCAGGTGACAAAGGACACAGCCTGTAGTGAACTTGGGGATATGCTGGGCTTCTCTGCCTGCAAAGTTGAGGAGCCAGTGTTTAGCTACGAGAAGACTCTGTTTGTCATTTCCACATGCTGTACAAATATCTTCTCCTCCCAGTTTTTCCTGTGACCTCATCCTTTTCTTTTTTTGAACACGTTGTAATTTCCTTAAATAAAGAGTCTTGCTGCTATCTCTGTCTTCTCATTTCCCCTGAAGCTGGGAGTTGCCCTTTGGAATCTGACTTATCTCTAATTCCATCAGGTCTCCTGTGGCCCTTTAGTTCTCACTCCAGAAGCCACTATTAATAACTATTTCCATACGTGTGTATCATTGAGTGATTTGAAGTAATGGCCTTAAATATACTGGGGTGGAGGGCAGTTGCTGCCGTGCAGTAAGTTCTTTTTCTGTAGCTCAGATGGGCTTGGGATTCACTGTGTGGCCAGGCTGGCCTCAAAGTCATGGAGATCCTTTTGCCTCAGTTTCCTCAGTGCTGAAATTACAGGCGAGAGCCACCACACTCGGCTCTGCAGGATTTTTATGAATGAAATTAGGGAGCGGGGAATCAGGCCAAATAAGAATTACATCAGGATTTGTCTAGGGATTACATGGGCCAGTATATATGTCTATATTTATGTGTTCCTATAGACATCTATATATAATATGGATGGATGAATGGTAGAACCATGATACCATGATAATCCAACAGTGATTATTATTGGTAAATCCAAGTATAAACTTTGGAGGACAAAATGCCGTTATCAGGAGTTACCGTTATGTTTCTTCAATTACTTCTACTTATAGTAACTTAGCCTTTTAAAGCATTCACCCAAGGCTAGAGAGATGGCTTAGTGGTTATAGTGGGTACTGCTCTTTCGAGGGACCAGAGTTTGGTTCCCAGCACCCACTTAGGTGGCTCACAACAGCCTGTAACTTCAGCTCGAGGTTATCTGATGCCCTCTTCTAGCCTACACAAACACCTGCACACGTGTCCAAATACACGCCCATAGTCTTTCACACACAAATAATGAAATATATCTTAAACAAACAAATTAAAGGATAAAAATGTAAAAATTCATTTCTATGATGTACACCTGTCGTTCCAACTACTTGGGAGGTTGAAGTTGGAGGATCACATGAGTCCACAGACCCACCTGGGCAAAATAGTGAGATCCTGTCTCAAAAAAAAAAAATCATTGCACACATAAATGTGACATGAATGCTCATTGTTTATGGTTTCAAAACTGTCCATTAAGAGACAGCACAATTTTTTTTTTTTTTTTTTGAGACCGGGTTTCTCTGGGTAGCCTTAGCTGTCCTGGAACTTTGACTGTAAATCACGCTAGTCCCCAACTCAGACATCCACCCGCCTCTGCCTCCTGAGTGCTGGAACTAAAGGTGTGTGGCAGCCCTGCCCAGCTGACAGCCCCATTTTATGGAGGGGTTTTCTCCATTGAGGTTCCCTCCTCTCAGATGACTAGGTTATGCCACGTTGAAATAAGAGCAGCTAGGATGAGCAGCAGGTATGTAGATGTCAGAGAGCAACTTGCAGGAGTCCATTCTCTCTTTCTACCATGTGGGTCTTGGGGAATCAAAGAACAATAAATAATAAAGCTCCATAATAAATCACCATGCAAGTGGCCAAACTTTGTTAAATGAGCAATTTGGGCCTCTTTTCCACATTAGGCTGGCCAGAGTCATGGGACACAGGTTTTTATCTTCTTAGTGAGTTTAATAGCTTCTAACCACTCTAATAACCTGATCAAAGAGTCTTCTGAATTGCCCGCCTTCTCACATGAGACCTTGTGTTAATATTTCTCTGCAGAGTGTGATGCCCAAGGTACCAAGTCCCTGGCTCCAGAGTCCTGTCGTAGGAATCCCCGTACAGAAAAACCGCTCACCATATTTCAAGGATCTACGGACTGCCCGGGAGAAAAGGATGGAAAAAGGGCCCTTTGGAGAGGACCCGGTTTTATACCCAAGCAAATTCTTCAAAGAAGATTGTCTGCCAACATCAGGCCTTCTCTCCTTTCGGGGAACCCAGCTCTTGTCTAAACTGAATGACTCTTCTGCTCCTTGACACCAGCAGCAGCAGATCAGGCATATTCTGTCTCTCCCATTGATACTGACCCATGTTCTCACTATGTTTACAAAGATAAACTACTTATCGAGCAACTTTACTATTATTGTTATTTTTTTAAACAGGGCTTCTCTATGTAGACCTGGCTGTCCTAGGACTTGCTCTGTAGACCATGCTGGTCTCAAGGCACATGTCACCATGCCCACATTTCACCTTATTATTATTTTTTGGAAACCAGATCTTGCTATGTAGCCCAAGCTGGTCTGGAACTTACTATATAGTCCAGGCTGAATACAAACTTGCAATCCTCCTGCCTCAACTCCAGAGTATGGCGTTACAGATTGTGCCACCATGCCTGATTACCCTAGTCTTCTTTTCTTGTGGAGAGAGTGGAGGTTACTAGATATTCAATAAAGGGCCTCACACATTAGAGGCCAGTTCTCTACCACTAAACTACAAGCCTAGGTCTGCCTCCTTCCCTTCCTCTCTCTCTCTCTCTCTCTCTCTCTCTCTCTCTCTCATCTATTTAAGATGGGGTCTTACTATGTAGCCCTGGCTGGCTATGTGGCCTGTAAAAGGATGTATTTACATCCTAAATACATGTCATATCTGCCTGCCACTATCTCCCAAGTGCTAGGAAAGGTGTATACCCCCATACCTGATCCTTCTGAACTTTTTTTGAAGTTTTGAGACTGTTTTCTCCATTGTCTGGGCTGGCACTGTTGACCTTGCTCTGTAATCCAGGCACAATTTTGTCTTAGCTTCCCTAACATCTGGGATTATAGATCTATGCCTCCAGGCCTGGCTTTCTACTTGATATCTTCTTGTGCACTGTGTTACACAAGAACACTAAGTGACTTCATGTATTTCTCCAGATCCCTAAAAGGATGTATCTACATCCTAAATATACATCAGATCTATAAATCTTACTAGAATAGAAGTGGGAGACTCAGAAGTTTTTACAAGATGTACAAATTGATCTCTGAGATATAAAGTAGAATCTTCTTTATTTAAGAAAGAAACATCCCAAACGCTGGGCAGTGGTGGCACATGCCTTTAATCTCAGCACTTGGGAGGCAGAGGCAGGTGGATTTCTGAGTTTGAGGCCAGCCTGGTCTACAGAGTGAGTTCCAGGACAGCCAGGGCTACACAGGGAAACTCTGTCTCAGAAAAAAACAAAAACAACAAAAAATAAATAAAAGCCAACACAATCCATTCTCGTTGCTGGCTGTGAACAGGTTTAGAGCTCTAGAACCCAACTCTGGACCTTTTCAAGGCCACTTAGCAATTCTCATGTTTTCAGTCTACTTAATGCTTTGAAGATTTAGGAATGAGGGTTGGAGAAATGGCTCAGAGGTTTGAGAGCACTAGCTGCTCTCCCAGACATACTGAGTTCAATTCCCAGCAACCACATGGTAGCTTATTAACCATCTATAATGAGATCTGGTGGCCTCTTCTGCAGTGCAGGCAACATGCAGGCAGAACACTCTATACATAATAAATAAGTAAATAAAGATTTAAGCACGGAGGATCAGCTGAAATTTGTATCCAAATTAATCAGAAAATAGTGTTCTGTAAGTACATTTGATAACCAAAGTAGTCATGGAAAACGATAGACTCAGAATAGAAAAGAGGTGTGAATATAACTCTCTTTTCTGGGGCTGGCAAGATGGCTTAGCAGGTAAGAGCACTGACTGCTCATCCCAAGGTCCTGAGTTTAAATCCCAGCAAACACATGGTGGCTCACAACCACCCGTAATGAGATCTGGCGCCCTCTTCTGGTGTGTCTGAACACATACATACATGTATGTATGTATGTATGTATGTATGTATGTATAATAATAAATCTTAAAAAAAAAAAAACCTCTTTCCTAATTACTGATTGCTATGTATACCCTAAGAAGCACTGAAACCTTCAACAATGGAAGTAATGGCAATATGGCTGGGCATGGGGGTGGAGCTCTGTGAGTTCAGGGCCAGCTAGGACTGCATTTTGAGGACCTGGCTCAAAAAGAAAGGTAGGAGAAGAGGGATGAAGGGAGTAAGGAAGGAAGGAAGGAAGGAAGGAAGGAAGGAAGGAAAGGAAGGAAGGAAGGAAGGAAAGGTGGCTTGTGTGACACAAACCACTCCCCCAACACACATTTTCTCTTCTGGCAGCACTGTTACCATTAAAATATGAAAACAATATTTTCCCCTGTGAACTCTTGACTATAAACCATGACAGGGGGAGAGACTTGGGAACCACCAATTAGTTGCATACAAGAAAAATTTTCCTTTCTTTGATCCTTTGATGTAACCCAAAGACGTATTATTCATTGTTATTTTTCTAATGCTGATATCAAGCTCCAGACCCTAAGCATGCTAAGTAAAAGCTGACTGACAGTCCCAGTTCTGCGTCTTTATCTACTATTTTGTGTAGTTTATCTAAATGAAATGCTAACCCAAGATTAACCATCACATATCAAAGTTATTTCCATATCTAACCTGAGGATTCCAGGCTCTCACTCCCAGAAAAGACTTGAGACAATGAAGGGTTCTGTGTGCGTACTTTCTCAGCCCCTCTATCTTTGAATCTGTCATTTAATAGTGAAAGGACTTTATTGTGTAGCCTTTGCATTACTGGCAAGGACTTGAGATCGGAACTGAGCTCTCCAGTCAGTGAAGCAGCAAGGCCATACAGAGGGTCTCTTAGGCCATCAACACTATGGGAAATGAAGCAGGAACAGAAGAAATAGCTCTTGTTCTCGAGGAGTTTACAAGGGGTTTTATAATGCGCACATACAAGAGTCTTTCAGGACAATATGCTCAATCTAGTGGGCTTGTGTAGCATGCAGCAGATTCGCTAAAGGAATAGAGGTGGGTCAGAGATCTTAAGAGCCTGGGAGCTTTTATCAGATCCAATACTGCACAAATAAAGAGAGGAGAGAGGACCTTCCAGGTAAGGGGAAAGGTGGCAGAAAACGCTAGGGGAGGAATGCGTCTGGCAGAAGCCAAAGGCAGCCTCTTTCTTCCTTCCGGCTTCCAGAGTTGTCTGCTTAAGAGGGCCTAGTGTCCCTTTGCCTAACCCCATGGTTTTGTTTATCTCTTCATACTAACAAAATGTTGTAAAGATAAAATAGAATGGAATCCCATGACCATTCATAAAGGTCTCACTGGCTGATTTTCCTTTCTTATAGACAGTTCCCACTGTCGTCTTTCCACTCACTCTCTCCTTTCTTCCAATTCATTAATTCACTGGTTGACTAGGTGAGTGGCTTATCCCTATCCTGACGTAAAACCAGAGCTCCAGTGTGGCCCAGCACGCAAACAGCCACAGCCACAAAACAGCAAACAAACAAAAACAGAAAACAGCTGTTCTTTTTCTTTATCCAGGTCTAGGAAAGAATGTCCATTTTCTACGGAGATTTGTGTTTCTCTTAATTTATACCTTCCATCTGAGGTAGCATTTCTCAGGGAATCATTTTGAGAGAGCAGATCAATGGGAAAGGGCTAGAGGCCAAGGAAGCACTTGTGCTTGAGTGTGCTTTCTCCTCCTCGCGGGCTCCTGTTACATCACTTCATCCTCCCAGTCTGACCCATTATTTTCTTATTATTTCATTAACTTAGTGTATACACACACACACACACACACACACACTCACACACACACACACACACACACACACACGCATGCACGCGCACACACGCGCACATACACGGTTAAGTATCAAGACACAGGTGTGATGGTCAGAGGACAACTTTTGGGAGTTAGTTCTCTCCTCCCAATCATGAATTCCAGGGATCAAATTTAGGTCATCAGTCTTGGCAGTGAGCCCCTTTACCAACTGAACTATCTCATTCCCCCCACCTTTATTACTTTTGGGGGGTTGGGGGGGGTTGAGACAGGATTTCTCTGTGTAACACTGGCTGTCTTGGAACTTGCTCTGTGGACCAGCCTGACATTGAACACAGAGATACTTGCTTGCCTCTGCCTTCCAAGTGGCGGAAGTAAATGTCTGCACCACCACTACCATACAGAAAACATTTGCTACACACACACACATACATACACACACACACACACACACACACATACACACACATACACGCACATACACACACACACAAACATACACACACATAAACATACACACACACATATACACACACATACACACACACAAACACACACACATATACACACACATACACACACACACAAACACACACACACACAAACATACACACACATATATACACACACATACACACACACACAAACATACACACACACACACAAATACACACACACACACACACAATTTCATGAAAAAAAAAAATCAGCGTTTCTGTGTGAATTTTTCCTGGAACTGAATGTTGCCAGTTAATTGAAAAATACTGAAAGCCCTGCCAAATAGCACTAAGCCCAAAATATCTGTGGGCCAAGTTCAGTCCTCTGGCTGAGTTTGTGACCTCTAGTATAGCCTTTTCGTAGGATGAGTTAATGGACTACCCCGTACTTGGCTGAACCTTGGTTTCCTCAACCTGCTCTTACATGCTGCCAAGAGCCAATCAAAGACACATTCACCATAAAATTTGGGGAAATTGTCCTGGCAATTACTTGAGTGTAGCGTTGGCAGATTTTGGCCTGGTCCCTATGTATGATTAAAAGATACAGCCTCCCTTCCTGACCCAGGAAGGCCCTGTTCATTTCCTGTGTAGGCAATGAGCATTAGTTTGTACTGGATGGGCTAGCAACAGATTTGTGCTGCTCTGTCCTTTCAAAAATCATCCATGCTCTGAGGATCTCTGTGGGAGGCCAAGCTAGCCAAAGCTCTCATACCTCAGGACTTAGACCCTTTTGCCCCCCCCCCCACGACCAATGCTTAGCAGATAAGTGTGTCTCAGAAAAGTCAATAATGGGGCTAGAGAGATGGCTTAGTGGGTTAGGGGCACTGACTGCTCTTCCAGAGGTCCTGAGTTCAATTCCCAGCAACCACATGGTGGCTCACAACCATCTGTAATGGGATCTGATGCCTTCCTCTGGGGTACCTGAAGATAGCTACAGTGTACTCATAAAAATAAATATAAATACATCTTTTTAAAAAAGATTTATTTATTTATTATATGTAAGTACACTGTAGCTATCTTCAGATGGCTGTGAGCCACCATGTGGTTGCTGGGATTTGAACTCAGGACCTTCAGTAGAGCAGTCGGTGCTCTTAACCACTGAGCCATCTCTCCAGCCCATATAAATACATCTTAAAAAGAAAAAAGTCTCTAGGCGGTAATGGCGTACGTTTTTAATCCCAGCACTTGGGAGGCAGAGGCAGGCAGACTTCTGAGTTCAAGGTCAGCCTGGTTTACAGAGTGTGCATTCCAGGAGAGCCCAAAAAAAAAAAAAAAAAAAAAAAAAAATCATTCTACTCTTTCCTGGGCCTCAATAGTGGATGGTTAACAGATTTTAATTTGTGTTGTTTCTAATATATTCCTGATCTCCCTCCCCTCTCTCTCTCTCTTCCCACTTTCCCACACACAAATACACATTGTATTAACTTGATTCACACTTAACCTCACACTGCTAATTTATCCATGCAGTTGGAGACAGGATGAGGTAGTTGGTGCCTTCCTTAGACTATATGACCAACCCCAATCTGTTTGCAGAACTTCAGCTCATAGTCTGGGCAAATCTTCACTGTCCCTTACTTAGACTTCTGTATGCAAAAGCTAATCAGAGACTACCAGGCTTCTAAAAGCCTCTGCAAAGCGAGCCTCAGATGGGGGTGGGGGTATAGGAGACTCAAGCTCAGATTCTTAACGCCCTATTATGTGGCTTTGCAGCAGTTGCCTTACCCTCTGGGTTTTACTTTCTTTGATTATATAATGAAAAGAATAAAAAATAGCTACCTCATGGGCCACTGCAGTGGTTCTCAACCCGGCTCCATGTACGTTTGAGTATATGTTTGATGTGTCTGTGTATGTGTGGGTGTGGCTTGTGTGTGTGTGTGTTTGATGTGTTTGAGTATGTATGTGATGTGTGCGTATGATGTATGTGTGTGTTTATGGTGTGTATGTGTGTATGTGTGTGTGTATGTATGTATGTATGTATGTATGTATGTATGTGCCACGGGCTGGGTTTCTGTGGGGACCCCTTATTCCGAGGGGTGATGAAAGTTCTGGCCAGGTGGGCAAGGGATTCGGCGAGGAAATAATGGCAGAGATGACACAAGGAAGTGCTGAGTCTGAATGTATTTCTTAAAAATGGCATGAGGTTTTTACAGTCATTGTAAAAGAGAAATGAAAACTCTGGCAGCTCAGTAGTCAAGGTACATCTGAAGCCATCTAAAACACATCGGGTCTAAAACAGCAGCCATCTCCTCTGGACTGGTGCAGCACCCCCGGCCTCCAAGCATGCTCGGGCCACATGGGCCCCAGCCGGAGTCCCGAGGGGGGCTGCAGGTGCACCAGCCAGGAGAACAGAGGCTCGAAGCTCACGAATCTCGAATCTAGAATCTCAAATGCTGACTGCCGCACACTGTCTCTCACAGACGGCTCAAGGTCCCGCCCATCCTTAGTAAAACGCCCACTATGCTAGTCTTCTGGGCCAGTAGAGACGCGTCTCTTTCTTGCTAATTCCTAGAGTGGTTCAGCTGTAGTACTTGACTGAGAATGAGGATGTTAGTTAAACTTGCCCGGGGATTCTCGATGACCACTCAGCAAACTACAATGCCCTATTCCCTTCATTATTTCCCTAACAATGACAGGGACAATTAGTCTGAATGGGTGACATTCTTGCAAAATTCCAGAACAAGAATCAGCTCAGCACCGATTAGGATTAGTTGGAACATTGTGGGGGCCGGGAAACATTGTTCAATTTAGTTTGACTATAATGAAATACTTCTTAGGGCACCTTTAAGCCTGAATAAAGAAAGCATGTAGATCTTTCCACAGATTTTAGCAGAAACTAATCTGAAACACATCAGAACTAGGAGATGTCAGCGACTGACCACCTCAGGAGACTGGCTCTCTGTGAAGCGTAAGCCTCAGGTCTATGATCAGGTTTTTTTAGACCTGTCATGCAGACACAACTGAAGTAGTGGAGTGGGCGTGGCATGTAAGCATGCATGTAGAGATAGGGTCTCCTGTAGTTTAGGCTGACCTTGAACTCTTGATTTTTTTTCCCAAGTGCTGGAAACACAGGTATTACCACCATGTCCAGCTTCTGGTTACATATTAAAATCAGTTTTAAAAATGTCACTGCTAGAAAAAAATTAAAACTGAGAGAGAGATACAAAAAGAAACGGAGAGAGGCTGAGCCATGCCTCCTGCAAGTTAAATCAGAATCTCCCAGAAAGTGAGATCCAGACATTAGCATATTTCTCTCCATTTATTTATCGATTGACAGGGTCTCACTATGTAGCCTCGGCTAGCCTGGAGCTTATTGTGTAGAACAAGCTGGCCTGAGACTGACAGAGATCCACCTGCGCTGCCCCTGGAGTGTGCCCCACAATGTCCTCTTCACAAGTCATTCTCATACACAGCCACGTTTGAAAATCCCTGATGAGAGATGTTAAATGTTGTTCCTATGGAAAAGCAGGCATTCTGTTGCTGTCTACTTATTCCTCCAAACTAAATTTCAAGCCAGCAATTATCTATACTCTTGATCCATGTTATAAAAAACGCACCACTAGATGTCAGTTTGTCCATATAAGTTGGTTCCTGGTAGCTTCTGGCTATCTGTTCTTATGGTAACAACTAAATACTATCATAGCAACCATTTACCAGTTACTTACAGTATGCCAGGCACAGCTCCAGTGACTCTTAAACATGGTTTCTAGTTGTATCACAAGCATGTCAAGTAGACACTGGCTCAGTCCCGAGGAAGGTAAGGGTGGGTAAGCACTATGCACCTAGTTCTCATCTCCTGAGCAATTGTGTCCTTCACTTGTAGGTGCATAGAGAAGAGGTTGGCTCAAGCGTGACTGGTCCTGGACTCAGGTTGGCCTCATCTTCTGAAAAACAAAAATGCTGTTTTCCTAAAGAAGTGAAAAATTATTTCTTAATGTGTCTCCTGAGATTAAATATAGTTTAATTTTTAAAAAAAGAAGCACCTATTTTACAGATGCACCTATTTTATTTTGCATGAGCATTTTTTTAAAGATTTATCTTATTTATTTTATGTGTATGAGTACGCTGTAGTTGTACAGATGGCTGTGAGCCATCACGTGTGTGACTGCTCTCTGGCCCAGCTCACTCTGGCCCCGCTCTGGCATAATTCACTGTAGCTGTCTTCAGACACACCAGAAGAAGGTGTCCGATCTCATTACGGGTGGTTGTGAGCCACCATGTGGTTGCTGGGATCCGAACTCAGGACCTTCGGAAGAGCAGTCAGTGCTTTTACCCGCTGAGCCATCTCACCAGCCCCTTGCATGAGCATTTTGTCTGCATGTATGTATGTACACTACATGCATTCCTGGAGCCCTTGGAAATCAAAAGAGGTATCAGATCCCCTGGATCAGGAGTTACAAATGGTTGTAAATGCTATGTGGATGCTGGGAACTAAACCTAGGTCCTCTACAAGAACAGCAAGTGCTCTTAACAGTTGAACCATCTCTCTAGTCCAAAAACAGTTTTTGAACTTACTAGGTTGCTAAGAGACTTGAGATCTCTTAGTCTGATGTCTTACCACTATTTATTTATTTATAGCCATAAAAGTCAACTGTTGGCCTAGAGAATATACTTATTTTTAAAATATTTTTATTAATTTGTGTGTGTGTGTGCATATGTGCATGTGTGTGTGTGTGTGTGTGTGTGTGTGTGTGTGTGGTCTCTCCTTCTACTGTGGGAACTTGTGGATAGAAATAAGATTCTCAGTCTTGTGGGCAAGCAAGAGGTTTTACCACCTTGACACCTAAGAATGTATATAATTTTTTTTTTTTTTTTTTGGTTTTTCAAGACAGGGTTTCTCTGTGTAGCCCTGGCTGTCCTGGAACTCACTCTGTAGACCAGGCTGGCCTCGAACTCAGAAATCTGCCTGCCTCTGCCTCCCAAGTGCTGGGTTTAAAGGTGTGCGCCACCATTGCCCGGCTGCTGTCACTCTTTTCAAACACACCAGAAGAGGGCATCAGATGTCATTATAGATGATTGTGAGCCACCATGTAGTTACTGGGACTTGAACTCAGGACCTCTGGAAGAGCAGTCAGTGCTCTTAACTGCTGAGCCATCTCTCCAGCCCTGTATCTAATTCTTAATCAAGAAATATTTCCTGAGTAAAAGAAGACCTTTAAACTGTACAAAAGGAGCCATGTGCAGATGTATGGAAAAGTCTATGCCTGTTCCGAGGACAAAACTCTTGAATATTCCTTTCCAAAGGTAGTAGCTCTTTGTTCTACAGGGCCCCTGGCTTACTCTAGGTAGGAAGGATGCACAGAGCTTAAAGGAAGGCCCTAGTTGAGCCAGGGAGCAGAGGATGATGACACGACTTCATTTGACCTACTGATTCAGAATCTAATGACTACTCCAGAGCTTGTTCCCAGGTCAGCAGCTGTACCTGTCTCTGAGCTGTCATTTATCAGCCAAGGAGTTAGTTACAGTGATTAGCAGGTTGGGCCTGATCTCCGATCCATCCAGTAGTTTTTGTGTTTTGTCTGGGAGGACAGGTTATTGAGGTAACTCAGTTATAATTAGATTCTTGAACCCTAGTTTATCCAACTTTAGTTTAGAAATCCCTGGAACCAGGAGAGGAGGCTGAGGTTCTCACATAGGATCAATGGTGCCAACTACCTCCTTAATGATCTACACAACTCGCTTATTCTGGTTTATAATTCATAAATTTTCTTAGGTATATTCTGTATTCTGGTTATATTCCCTTTTCTGGGTAATAACTCCTATGCAGATATTACACACAGTTCAAAATAGTGTTACCCTCCTTATGTCTGTCTGTCTGTCTGTCTGTCTGTCTGTGTATACATACATATCCTAAGTCTACCTCTACTAGAACTTGAAACACTGAAATCCTGGGACTTACGGTTTTTGTTTGGTTGGTTTTTTTTTTTTTTTTTTTTTTTTTTTTTTTGGGTGGGGTGGGGTTTCGAGACAGGGTTTCCCTGTGTAGCCCTGGCTGTCCTGGAACTCACTCTGTAGACCAGGCTGGCCTCGAACTCAGAAATCCGCCTGTCTCTGCCTCCCGAGTGCTGGGCTTAAAGGCGAGCGCCACCACCGCCCGCGGGACTTACGGTTTTAAAGACGCACCACGTTTGTTTTGTTCATGGTGTTTATGATACTTAGACTTAGCTCTGCTCTCCCAAGAGCTTGCATCACGTGCTTGGTCTTGGGATCTTCTTGGTTTCCAGGCAGCACCAGCTAGATAATTTTTGTCTACTTTATGCAACAGCAGAAGAGTCTGTCTGTCCCTAAGATAACTATGACCTGAAGTCACTGCTTCTTAGCAACAAGTATGAGTTTGTCTCGGGCTTGGATTAAAGGTCTGTTCTGAGTCTGGTCAGCCTGTTAGCTTTGGAGCAATCAGGAAGGGAATATCACTTCACTAGAGAGTTCTGTAACAAAGGTGTCCCTTTAGAGCAACAGTCTGGAAGACAGGAAACAGAGAACAGAAGAGAGGATCTGATGGGAATATTTATGACCAAGAAAGGGATGAACAAAGAAAGAAAATACCGAAATCATAGACCTGTCGAATACAAGGATCTGGTTTCTACATATCATCATGTTGTTCTTGTTTATTTATTTATTTAGGCTATTTAGTAAAGGCCACACTTGACATGAACATTCTGGATTCAAACAAATTAAGAGTAAATTTTGCTCTTTATTTGTTTGAGATAGAACCTTTTTTTAAAAAAAAAAAAAAGATTTATTTATTTATTTTATATATATGAATACACTGTAGCTATCTTCAGACACACCAGAAGAAGGCGTCAGATCTCATTACAGATGGTTGTGAGCCACCATGTGGCTGCTGGGAATTGAACTCAGAACCTCTGGAAAAGAAGTCAGTGCTCTTAACGGCTGAGCCATCTCTCCAGCCCCAGAACCTTTTTAAAAAATATTTTATTTATTTATTTTATGTATATGATGAGTACACTGTAGCTGTACAGATGGTTGTAAGCCTTCATGTGGTTGTTGGGAATTGAACTTCAGACCTCTGTTCGCTCTGGTCAACCTCGCTTGCTCAGACCCAAAGATTTATTTAATATTATAGATAAATACACTATTGATGTCTTTGATGTCTTCAGACACACCAGAAGAGGGCGTCAGATCTCATTACAGATGGCAGTAAGCTACCGTGTGGTTGCTGGGATTTGAACTCAGGACCTTTGGAAGAGCAGTCAGTGCTCTTACTGGCTGAGCCATCTTGCCAGCCCTGAGACAGAACCTTTTGATGGAGCCCTGTTTAGCTTCTAATATATAATTCTGTACTCAAGCAATCCGCCTACCTCAGCTTCCAGAGACCCATGTATCAGTAGATCTAGCCCACGTCCTAGTTTTTCAGCAGCCTTTATGTACAGGCAACACTCTAAGAGAGGGAGAAGTGCCACAGCCCCCACATTATCCTCCTAGGTAAGCCTGGCCTGGTGAACTGCTTGGAAAACTTGTTTGAATTTGCTTGGAAATTGCTATATTCCATTGATAAGGTTCAGCTCATATCTTCTTTCTTTTTTACATGTGTGTATTTGTATGTCTCTGTGTGTGCGCATGCACACATGCAGATATACATGTGTGTACAAGTGTGGTCTATGCTCATGCATTTGGGTCATGTATGTACATGTAGGTGTGCATGCCAGAGTCCAGGCCACAGCACGACATTGGTGTCCTGCCATTCACCTCACTCCTTTGACACAGGATCTCTCTCTGAACCCAGAGCTGCTGAGATCCAAATTCCAGGCTCTGCAAGCTGTTCCTCACCCCCTGAGCCAGCTCTCTAACCTATCTGGTTGTACTCTCCGGGGACCTTGCTATTGATCCTGTTGTCAATTAACATCATTAGGAAGAAGCTGTCTGAGTCTACCCAAGATGAAAATACTTTGGTCTCTGATTCCAATACAGGAACTCAAAAATGCCTTGGTTTCTCTATGATCAGAATGCAAAGTAATGATAGCTTTCCCTGGCACTTCCTTTCATCTCGAGATTTCAAAGCATTCTGAGAACAGTGCTCATCCCCGGGGGAGCGGATTAAGCCACATCGCTGCCCTTCATCTTTTGCCTGGGGTCCTTCCCACAAATTGGCTACTGAGCTGGAAATAGTGTAGGCCTCTTGACTTGAGGTCTCACACTGGGCGCCCACTCCCTCTCTTGCCAACCCAGTCTTGCGCAGTCTGTGTTGCTCCTACGGGGCACAGTTTTTATAGGGCCCTGCATCAGGTCTGCCAGCCTTTCAGCTGTCATCACCTCCCACTGACTACATTTTTGGGTTCCCTGGTGTCCTGGCAACTAGGCTGTGCCTCAGCTGTCCTGGATGTGAGAAGTGTGGAAGAATCTCTGGGGATTCTTCATATGTCATTATCCTTCATCCTAATTTATCTCCCCAAATCTGCATCCTCCTTCTGTAGAAGTCCTGTGCCCTTCTCCTCCTCCTCCTCCTCCTTCCTCCTCCTTCCTCCTCCTTCCTCCTCCTTCCTCCTCCTTCCTCCTCCTTCCTCCTCCTTC
>JADRCD010216705.1:13627-39553 GCA_019843815.1 Montemys delectorum
GGGAAGGGAAGGGAAGGGAAGGGAAGGGAAGGGAAGGGAAGGGAAGGGAAGGGAAGCAAAGCGACGAGAGGAGACGAGACGAGGAGAGGAGAGGAGAGGAGAGGAGAGGAGAGGAGAGGAGAGGAGAGGAGAGGAGAGAAAAGAAAAGAAAAGAAAAGAAAAGAAAAGAAAAGAAAAGAGAGGAAAATAAATAGTTCCTAATATTCTGTGAATGTCTTTTAGCTGCTTGGTGGTTTTGTTAAAATTCACCAACTGGCTAATTAGTTGATTAACTTAAGAAATAAACTCTTTAAAGAGGCTGTGTGTGAATGGATGACTAAATAAAGTCTGATATATCTAAAGTGAGAAAGGGCAACTGACAGTAATTTGCAATTATAGTTTATTTTTAAGTGAAGGGAGTTCAAAACATTATCTCATATTTCCAGGTAGGTTAATTATGAGAAATTGTTGTCTTATTAACTCTTTTCCTGTTTCTTTTTCTTTTTTTTTCTTTTCTTTTTTTCTTTTTTCTCTTTTTTTTCTTTTTTTCTTTTGGTTTTTTGAGTTCTCTGTGTAGCCCTAGCTGTCCTGGAACTCACTCTGTAGACCAGGCTGGACTCAAACTCAGAAATCTGCCTGCCTCTGCCTCCCAAGTGCTGGGATTAAAGGCATGTGCCACCATTGCCCAGCCTCTTTTCCCTTTTCATTTTTTTGTTTGTTTGTTTATTTGTTTCTGCAATTGGTTGTATTTCTTTAAAAATGTCGGGCTGGAGAGATGGCTCAGTAGTTAAGAGCACTGACTGCTCTTCCAGATGTCCTGAGTTCAAATCCCAGAAAACACATGGTGGCTCACAACCATCTGTAATGAGTTCTGATGCCCTCTTCTGGTGTGTCTGAACACAGCTACAGTGTACTTACATATAATAAATAAAAATAAACATTTTTTTAAAAAAGTGTCTGAGCATCCATTTGCATGCATGTGTGTTTGTGGTGTGTATGTATGTGTATTCACATGTGTGTAGGTGCATATGTGTGTGCATACTTGTGGAGGATGGAAATTGATATCGAGTGTCTTCCTTTACCACCCTCCACTTTATTTACTGAGGTGGGCTCTTTCAATTGAACCCAGAGCTTGCCAGTTAGCTAGTCTATGGAGACTTCCTGCCTTGGTGATCCCAGCTCTGACCATCATGTCCTGGGACTATAGGTGACCACTATGTCTCCCTGGCTTTATGTAGGTTCCATAGATTTGAATTGAACTCTGCCCCTCAATGTTTTGGTAACAAATTCTATCTACTGAGCCATCTCCCCAGCCTTTATTTCTTGTTTGTTTGAGACCAGGCTAATCTAACTCCTGCTCTTCCCACCTTTATCTCCTCAGTGCTGAAATTCCATGCCTGCACCACTTCCACACCAGGCTTTGGTTTTGTTTCTAAGGGGAAAGGGGAGGACAGGCATACTTTAGGTTCAAGGATTATTTACCAATGACAAGGAGCAGATCCGTCCATTCATTAGGTAAACAGTTATTTAGCACCTGTTTTAACATTAACATCTCAGTCATTAGCATACACATGGAATGAAAAGCATTTGAAGCCGTCGTGGCCAAAGGCAAAACTACTTCACAAACCCAAAACTAGCAAGCAACCAAACCAAAAAGGAAAAAGAAAAAAAAAAAAAGCATTTGAAATCAGAAGGTGGTGATACCACCCTGTCCAAAAACCTTGCGTTATTCGCTGAACTTTGAAATTTCTACAATCTCCAAACCAAAAGAGGTTTAAATCTTCACGTTTCTGTCTATCCCCAAAACTCACTGTTACACATGAATCAAGAGTATGGCCAATATGTTATTAATGATTCTCTTTATTTTATAAATTATTCTAATTTATGTTTTAATTTGTGTATATAAAAAAAAAAAAACAAAAAAACCAAAGGTGGTTTGAGGAGAAGAGAAATGCCAGGACAGGTAGTTTAACGAGGAACTATTTTTTAAAAATAGAATCCTCATTGCCTGCGGTGCCAATGCTCTAGAGCCTTCCTTTGCTGCGCTCTGGGGTAAGATAAGATAAGATAAAGGTTCCTTCCCAGGGGCTCTGCTCAATAGGGCTTGGGCGAAGGGCACCTGGCAAAGAAACTCACCTTGAAGAACATTCTGGAAGAAGAATGGAAAGTTTCCAGGAAAGCTAATGCTGGAAAGGGTACAAGGAAGGTGCCCCTGATAGCCAGGTCCCAGAGGGAGGAAAGGCTTAAGAGAGCCATTCTCAACCTGTGGGTCGTGTCTCCCACAGGCTGAGATATCAGATATTGACATTACGATTCATAACTAACAAAACTACAGTCATGAAGTAGCAACCAAATGACATTATGCTTGGGGGGGGGTGTCTGCACAATATGATCAACTGTATTAAAGGGTTGCAGCCTTAGGAAGGTTGAACGTGGTTGAGGGGGTGACTTTGGGTATCGTGGAACCTAGCCCCTCAGGATCTGCCATCAGGCTCCTGTAAATTCAAGGACGGGAATGGACTGGATGTCCTGCAGAGGCCAGCGAGTCACCAGGACTGATGTCACTCCTCCATAAGTCTACATGCATAAAAAAGACAACAGACACCAGAGTGACACCCTTCCTATATCCTGGGAAAGAAACAAGGGAGAGGATCCGTTGCCAAATGCCAAGTGTTCAGGCTTAAGGATAGAACTGTCCTATAGTTGTAAAAGCAGTCACTTTTTTTCTGGTCAAGGTGAAGCTCAGTGATAGAGTACTCACCTAGCAAGTGTGATTCTCTGGGTCTGAGCTCCAACATCATGCATCTCACTTAAAACCCATGCTCTTATGCATGCACACACACTTATACCCTACCACACACAGATGCACATGCATGTGCATGCACACACATAGGCTCACACACACACATATGCTCACTCACACAGTCACACACACAGGCTCACACAGACACAGACACCCAAACACACTCAACTCACACAGACACAAAGACACAGGCTCACATAGACACAGACAGACAAACAGATACACACACATATGCTCACTGACACAGACACACACAGGCTCACACAGGCACAGACACACTGACACAGACAGACACACAGATACACAGACACACACATATTTTTTTTTTTTTAAGAAAAAGTTATAAAGCTGGCTGGTGGTAGCACACACCTTTAATCCCAGTACTCAGGAGGCAGAGGCAAGCCGATCTCTGTCAGTTTAAGACCAGCCTGGGCTACAGAGTGAGTTCCGGGACAGCCTAGGCTACAGAGAAACCCTATCTTGAAAAAGGTGTCCCCATAAAAGATCATAAATGTTAAGTGTCTTTTATTTCAAATTTTGGTTTTATTTAATTAAGAAATTTTAATTTCTCTCTCTCTCTCTCTCTCTCTCTCTCTGTGTGTGTGTGTGTGTGTGTGTGTGTGTGTGAGAGAGAGAGAGAGAGAGAGAGAGAGAGAGAGAGAGAGAGAGAGAGAGAGAGAGAGACAGAGAATGTATGCATTTGTTCTCAGAGACCAGAAGAGAGTGTTGTATCCCTTGGAATTGGAGTTACAGACTGTGTGAGCTATCAGTCAGTGCTGGGAAGAGAACTCCGGTTCTCTGTAAGAACAGTAAGTGGTCTTCCACTGAGCCATCCCTCTAGCATAGTTAGAGGGAGGGTGTGGCAAGTTTTTCTACTGATACTCTCTACTACTCCCCAAGTGTTAAATTGGGACTATTCAGACCAGGTTTTTCTTCAGACAATGAAACAACATGTGTAGTTTGAAATATATGTGATCCGTAACGGCAACAGGAGGGCTGGGGGGATGGATAGTCAAGTACTTACTTGTCTTGAGAGCCTGAGAGCACCAGAGCTCAAGCCAAAACACAGGACATGGTGGCTCACTTGTAATCCCAGTGCTAGGGACGTCGACACAGGTTTGCTGGATGGTGCCTGTCTTAGTTAGGGGTTCATTGCTGTGAAGAGACACCAGGACCAAGGCAACTCTTATAAAGGGCGACATTTAACTGGGGCTGGCTTACAATTTCAGAGGTTCAGTCCATTCTCATCATGGTAGGCAGGATGGCAGCATGCAGGCAGACATGCTATTCTAGAAGGAGGTTTGTGTTCTACATCTTGATCTAAAGGCAGCCGGGAGGGAACTGGCTTCCACAGTTGTCCAGGAGAGGCTCTTTCAAAAATGGGCGGAGCTTGAGCGTAGAGACCTCAAAGCGCACTCCTATATTGATGTACTTCCTTCAACAAGGCCACACCTACTCCAACAAGGCTACACCCACTCCAACAAGGCCACACCTCCCAATAGTGCTGCTTCCTCAGCCAAGCGTGTTCAAACCAGCACAGCGCCTAAGGAAGGATGTTTGAGTTTGAGGTTATCCTCTGCTCTATACACTCAGGAACACCCACACCCACACCCACCCGCACACACACCTGTATCTGCACACATGAGCATGCACACGCATGTGCAATTTGGACAGGAAGGCGCTGTCTTCAAGCTCCTCAGGCCTCCCAGAGGCAGTAATTTTCCACTGTAAGACTGTATCCACTGGGCACACTTGAGTGACGTCTCGTCTCCTCACTCCGCCAGGGAAGTAGAAGGCACTTGGCAAGGAATTTCCGACACCAGCAGTATTTTTCATTTGCATATTGTTAGGTGATTTGCATGCTAGTTAACTGAAGGATGCTGCAAATGCATTTTTCATTTACATTACCGAGAGGAGGAAATTAGAAGACGACAGGATGTATGTAAAAGCACTTCATAAAGTACTCTCGGAATGTAGTCCTGTAGTAGCAAAATCATTCACAAGCGGGGGGGGGGGGGGGGGGGGGGGGGGGGGGAGAGGGAGGGGGGAAATCGAATTCTCAGGAATAGCCATGAGACACAGGAAAGCTACTTATAAAACTGGCATTGTAAATTGTCAGTGAGGATGTTACGCTAAACATCTTACCATTTGATCTTGTATACATTGAGGTGAAGAGATTGCTAAGGTTTCAGCTAAGGTGGTACATGCCAATAGGGAGGTTGACTCAGGGGGATCTCTGTGAGTTCAAAGCCAGCCTGCTCTTCACAGTGAGCTCCAGGTCAGCTGGGGCTACAAAGTGAGACCCTGTATGAGGAAGAGAAGGAGGAGGTGGTAGAGAAGGAGAAGGGAGTGTGTGTGTGTGTGTGTGTGTGTGTGTGTGTGTATTTTTTAACTTGGGTGGGGGCAATATACATGTGCCACAGGTCACATCTAGAGTTCAAAGGATAGCTTATGGGAGTCTATTCTCTCCTAACATATAAGTCCCAGGGATTAAACTCAGGCTGTCTGCCTTGTTGGTAAATGCCTCTCCCTTCTGTGCCACTTCACAAGCCCCAGGATTGTTGAAAGTCCCGAACAGAACGCCAGATATATACCTCTTTTTGGTTTTCTTGTTTTGGAATAAGAGTATCTTATTTGTTTAAAAAAATTTTTCAAATTATATATTTCGTAGTGTGTGCATGCATGCATGCACCTGTACCATGGCTGACAAGTGGAGGTCAGAAGCTAGCTTTCCAGAGTTGGTTCTCTCCATCCACCACATGGATCTGAGAGATGGGACTCAGGCAGTCATTCATGCTTGGTGGCCAGCATCTCTACACACTGAGACACCTCTCTGGTCCTCAACATCATTGTGTTCATTCAAGCTTTAGATTCTTGTATTCTGTTATAGAAAAAAGTATCATTGGGTTTCTTTTTGAATAGCATCTCCCTTTCCTTTTCTACTACTGGAGTGGCATTGGCCTTCTCAGTCTGTCTTCCTCATGTCTGAGCTACATTCGCACTCTTCCTTCATCTCCTCTGTCCTTCCCCTTGGATGATTTCTCCTATTATGCACCTCTTTGCATCAGGCACCCTGTTTGCCCTATTCCTTGAGACCTTCAGGAGTACGTTTTCATTTCTAGACCCTGTTTTCTCTTCTGATACACCTGCTCCTTCTCTCCAGCCTATCCTACAGCCTCAGCATGCTTTCACATCTTTGTAAAATATTCTTTATGCATCTGAAGTGGATTCGAGTTAGACCACTTCCGGCTGTTAACTCTTCGGCATTTGTTTTTTTGTTTTTTTGTTTTTTAAATTGGATATTTTATTTATTTACATTTCAAATGTTATCCCCTTTTCCAGTTTCCTCTCTGCAAACCCCCCATTCCATCTCCCTTTCCCCTGTTTCTATGAGGGTGCTCCCCCACCCACCTACTCACTCCAGCCGTTGCAGTCCTCTAAACTGGGTCCTCTGATGCCAGATAAGGCCCTTTTCAGCTCCATCGGATCTTCCTCTAACTCCTCCATTGGAGTCCCTGTGCTCAGTACAATGGTTGGCTGCAAGCATCCGCATATGTATTGGTCAGGATCTGGCAGAGCCTCTCAGGAGAAATCCATATCAGGCTCCTGTCAGCAAGTACTTCTTGGCATCCTCAATAGGTCTGGGCTTGGTGTCTGCATGTGGGATAGATCCCCAGGTGGAGCAGTCTCTGTCCTACTCTTTGTCTCTGTATTTCCGTTTAGACAGGAGCAATTCTGTGTTAAAATTTTGGAGATGGGCGGGTGGCCCCATCCTTCAATGTGGGGGGCAGGGTGGGGCGGGGCATGCCTAACCTCTGGATATTGTCTCAAACAGGGTCTCCCTCCCCTTTGTGGGGTATTTCAGCTGTCATCCCCATGGAGTCCTTGAGGGGAGCTCTTGCTTTACTGAGATCTGGAACTTTCTGGTTGCTCCCCTCAGTTCCCCATCCCCCATTGCTACACACCTCAGTTCAATTTACTGTACATCTCCTCCATCTCATCCCATACCTGATCCTGCCCCCCCTTTTTTTCTCTCCCTTCTTCTCTTCTTTCCAAGTCCCTCCCACCCTCTACTTCCCTTGGTTATATAATTCCCCCTTCTAAATAGGGCTGAAGCATCCACTCTTTGGTCTTATTTTCCTCTTGAGCTTCATGTGTATTGTGGATATTCCACACTCTTTGCCTAATATCCACTTATCAGTGAGTGCATATCATGTGTGTTCTTTTGTGACTGAGTTACTTCATGCAGGATATTTTCTAGATCCATTCATTTGCCTACGAATTTCATGAATTCATTGTTTTTAATAGCTGAGTAGTACTCCGTTGTGTAAATGTACCACACTTTCTGTATCCATTCCTGTGTTGAGGGACATCTGGGTTGTTTCTGGAGTCTGTGTAGTCCAACTCCCAACAGAGGTCAGCAGCAGCTGTGAATGGAAGTCCAAGGATCTAGCAGTCACTCAGTCCCACAACGCAAGCAGGGGAAGAAGAAAGAGACAGAGAGCCAGCATTTGGTTTTTTTTTTTGATAGCTCTTTTTCAGGGTAGTCGTATTCCCATGAGCTTGATAGCATGTTGCCATCATTACTGTGTGTTCATCTTCAGGGGTTCTTGTGGGAAGACTATGCTGTGGATTGACTGGGACCCTGCTCCCTGTTCACATGTTGAAGCCTGGGGTGGTTATTTTTAATGCCTTGACTTGACAGGGCCATGGGATGCCCAGAGGGATGGTTTTACACAGGATGTACCTGTGAGGGTTTCCAGGAGAGATTAGATTTGGACCAGTTAATGGGCAAAGCAGATGACCCTGTCTGAGACTACTGTGAGATAGTCTACAAGCCTTGGGGAGAGTTTTCAGGAAGAACAGTACGATTTTAGCATTCCTAGCGTCTGGGAAAACTATGAAGAAATGGATTTCCATTGTTTAAGCTACCCAGCCTGTGCTAGTTCCCCTTTCCTTGTAACCCGAATAGCTGACAAGGAACAACTTAGGGAGGTAAAGGTTCAATCTGACCCTCAGTGTGAAGTGACACAGCCCATCATGACAGAGGAGGGGTGAGGGAGCTGTCACTCCCGCAGTACCTGTCAGATGGCAGATTCAGGAATGTCGGGAATGCTGGGTCCTGCCTCATGTTCTTCTTTTTGTTTAGCCCAAAACTCCAGCCCATAGGATATTGTTGTCATCGACATTCAGGGGAACTCTCCCCTTTTCAGTAAAATTCTTTCCGGAAATATGCTCATGGACACACCCAGAGATGTGTTTCCATGGGACTACATCCAGTCAAAGCTGATGATGAAGATGAACCATCACACAGTCTACAGTGTAATTTTTTTTTTATAGAAATGCTAGAAAATTAAGACAGTTTTCAACCCCCAACCATGTGGAAATTATCTCACAGAACACTTGTATTTGTGTCTGTTAGATCTTTCAGGGCTTCAAAGGTTTGTATCTATTTTTAATCAATTTTATCTTAATTCATTTACACCGAGTCATTTCCTAAGAAGGTGGAGGTAGGGTCTGCAGAGAGTATTAATTCGATCCAATGACATGTGACCCACGGCGGTGTTGGGCTGTGCCTTTCCTTCAGCTGTGCCCACTTCAAGGCTCAGCTGCTCTTCCTCACTGACTGACTCCTCAGGCCAGCGCCAGGGGTTTTCTGGCTCTGCTGTAGGTTCTGGGCTTTACAGGGGTTGGGGGTAGGGATGCAGGGGGTGTTGTTTAGGTGTTCTAGAACTCTTCATCTACCCCTGGGTGTATCTGGTTCCCGCCATCCTCCACAAGGTCTTTTACCCCTCCACAGATGCCTGGAACATCAGCCCTCCTGTTCCAGTTTCTGTCTCTGAGCTAACAGGAGAACCGGAGAGGCGTAGGAGGAGGAGGAGGTCTCTTCTCAAGTTGAATCTGGAACATGTTTGCTTTCCAGTACGTATTGGAAAGAGGGCATTGTTTGTTTGTTTTGTTTTCAAGACAGGGTTTCTCTGTATAGCTCTGGCTGTCCTGAAACTCACTCTGTAGACCAGGCCGGCCTCGAACTCAGAAATCCGCCTGCCTCTGCCTCCCAAGTGATAGGATTAAAGGCAGGCGCCACCACCGCCCAGCAAAAGAGGACATTTTTTTTTTTTTTTTTAAATTAAACCTTAGAAGCTACTTGGCTGTTGTGAAGTAGCCTGAGAAATTCAGCTGAGTTATAGAGCCCGGGATGTAACTTGGTTAGTACAGCACTTGCCTCATGCACAGGAGGCCCTGAGTCTGATCACCAGCACTCCATAAACTGGGTATGAAGCTACAAACCTGTAAACTCCGGACTCAGGACATGGAGGTAGAGGATCACAGCTGCATGATTACATAGTCAGTTCAGGGACAGCCCTTGGCCACAAGTGGCTGTATCTCGAAATACATAAATAGATAAATAAACAAATACCATGCTAGGAGTTAATTAATAACTACCTTGACTATGCATTTAGCGATATGATCTATAGCTGTAACATACCCAAAGAAGGACAAATACATGATATATAGAGACCTAGAGAAAGGTAAGTTGACATGTTTAAGTTACATACATGTATGTAATGCACACACTGTCCACACAGCTATGAGCTACTTTCTTGTCATAGTTGGGCGGAATTTATGTTTCATGTTTATGCTTGTCCCACACATGTAACCCGACAAATGAAAATAAACGATCATCTGAAATCACCCCAAATCTAGAGCCTTTAGTGTGCAGTCGAGTTCCTCAAACTCATTCTCCTCTTGTAAAAGCTCCTCAACTCAAATGAATTCTTCATTATCAAGAGGTACGTGGTGCCCCTCTGTCCCTCTGCCCCTCTGCCCCTCTGGCTCTCTGAAGTTTGATTACGATTAATGTGTTCCAGAGCCCAGATCACCACACTTCCTGCTGAAGGGTGTCAGACGACCTCTCCAGCGTGAAACCATCAGTAAATAAGTATGAGTTGGGTCCAGGCAGAATGGAGGAGGAACGTGTGCTGTGTGGTCATTCCGGATTCTCTTTGCAGCTCAGACTGGGAGATGGATAAGATGTTGTGGGGAAGAGGCTTTTGTTTTTGTTTTTGTGTTTTCATTTGTTTGTTTGTTTAATCTTTTGAATAGATTATTCCTGTGTTTTCTGTAGCCATCATGTAACCACAGTTATAGGAAAGAACCTGAAGGATGTCGGTCTCTCCACACTCTCCAGTTCTAGCTTCCACCTTGCTAGGCGGCTTCAAGGCGACATTTTAGCCAGATATGGTGAAAGAAGTGTATAATCCCAACAGTGGAGAGACTGAGGGTCCCTCCCCCCAAACTATTCTGAACCAGCAGCTGGGAAATCCTCTGGGAGTTTCTTGAATATAGGCTCTCAGGCTCCGTGACACAACATGCTGAACCAGAGCCTAGAACTCTTTCAGGACCTGGAGAGTCCCAGGCACACTGGAGTTTGAGAAGCCATGGTCTAGATGCCTCTTGTTGTGATGTACACCCATAATTCCAGTGTTCAGGAGACAGAGGCAGGAGGATTGGGAATTTGAAGCCATATAGTGAGAAATAGAAAAAGAAAAGCAAAAATGGCCAGTCTGGAGTATTGTCATCTTCTCCCAATACAGTTCATGTTAACATTGACCTTTGGATTCATTAACATCACCTGAAGGCTTCCCCTTGGCCCACCCAACCAGATATATGTATTTATTAATTGGTACTAATTAATAAATTATACACACACACACACACACACACACACACACACACACACATATATATAATATAAACACCATGGCACTTTGCACGCTGTTACCAAGGACCACAGGAGAATCTGGTTCTCCACATATGGTATATTTTTTAAGTCTAGAAATGAGCCAGAGATACTGTTTCCACTCAATCTAGCATGAGTATAGTCGCGCCTCCAGTGTCTATATTAGAAACAAGGTACAGTCTCCTTTCAGGCTAATGGTTCCTCTCATCAAACTGTCTTTCTTTGGTGATCAAGCTCCACACGCTCATTTCTTTCCTATAACCCATCTTCTTTGCTATGATTATCCGTCCTTCTAATATTAACAACAATTAGACTCACCTCATGGTGCGTCACGCCGAGTCAATCTTTGACTGTCAAAGCAGGGTGATCTTAGTCTTGTCTCAATAATGAACTTTGACAACCAAAACAAAGTGTGGGCAGAAGACACGAAGAGAATTAGCAACAAAGCATCGTGGGCAACCCAGATGTCTCGGACATCTTGGTGGCTTCTGTCTTTTCTCAGTCCATGGAAATGACGGCATTCATCCCCCTGGGACTATGGCAGGGAATGGGGCCTTGTCTTAAATATTTCTCTGGAAAGTTTGAAAGGAAAACTCCTTAAAAGCCATTGAAACATTAGCATTCTCTTTCTAAATCTAATCTATTTAATTTTATTGGAAAACATTTACATAGCTCATCAACAGACTCCCTAGTATTGAGTAATATTTAGCATGCTGTAATCACAGGAAAGAGAGATTTAGATTAAATGCTGTTTTTTTTATTACTATTCAATCATCATAAGTTGTTCCACTTTTTATCCTTTTAGTCAACAGATTTCAAAGGAGGGAAAATATCTTCATTTGCAAGCATACCTGTATTTATCTCCTATTATATTTTCCATTAGTGTCTCCATGAGATTTATTCCTGGTGATTTTCAGTAAAGTAAGTGTGAATCTGCTCATGCCAGATGCTAATAACAAAGATGAATGCATCCAATCTTGTAGGGATGTTACGAGAATAAATTAGATAATATTTACAGGGGGATTTGACCATGCTAGACGTAGTATAGAGATGAAATATATTTTTAAAAATAATATCTAAAGCACAATGGTTGCAAAAGTCCTGTTCAGTTTCAGCCACACTGACTCTACTGTACCAAGGTGTGTCTTGAATGAATTCATAGGGGCTTTGCCGGCTAAACATCACATCTGACAGTCGGAGCCAGGTCTGGGTTGGTTCAGCTCAGGCATCAGTTTCCATGTGCAAAATGGGCTCTTTCCCTCTTTCTGCATGTTTGCATGTATGAAATCGTGTACTGGTGAGGCCTTGCATATGTTGGGTCCTTCATCAGAATTGTCTTGGGCCTCTTTTTGGATTTGATGGTGTATGTAGATGATAGACGAGGAGGATACACAGCTTTAAATTTGTTAATATAGAAACAGTTACACTATCTGTCTGTCTGTCTGTGAGCATACATGAATGAGTGTAGATATATGCTTGTGTATACACACCTGTGTGGAGCCTAAACGACGTAGTTCCAAGGAATCTGTCCTCCCCCACAGCCCCAGTCCCCAGCCAAGACCTGATATCTCGTTGGACTGGAGCTCATGAAGTTGGCTAGGATATTTGGCCAGCAAGCCTCTGGGTCTGCCTGTCTCCCTCTTCCAAGGGCTGGGACTATAAACACAAAACATCATGTCAAGCTTTCTTATTTTTTTTTTAAATCAGAGTGCTAAACTCAGGTCCTTATACTTGTAAAGCAGGCATTCTCTTGAGTTACCTCCCCATCCCTGTGTTACATTTGGATCATCCAGAACCAAACTGCAGCTTTTAGAGGGACGGTAGGCAAAAGAGGATCATAGTTATTCCATATTACAGGCCACGGCACCCTCGTAGAAATAGGTTAGTTATCAGTTACAGCCTTAGCACTATCTGTAGGACACAGGGAAATCTTCTGTTCCCATATAATTCAAACATCCTCCTATGCTGACCCAGGGCACGACTCCATGTCTTGAGTCAAGAAAGTGGTGGTATATTCATTATAAAAGGCAAGATATATATCTATGTATATATATGTATATGTATATACATATATATATATGATTACAATGTGGAGCAATGCAATAAACCAACACTTACTGCATACCTACTACAGACCATGCACCATTTGAAGCATTTCACGGAGATCCCCTCACTAACTTCCTGTCTCAGCTGTACAGAGTAGGTACTATTATCATTCCAATGTTATAGATACAGCACCAGGCCAAGAGATATTAAAAAGCCTGCCCAGGTCATGCAGTTCATCAATGGAGCCATCCGACTCCGTGCACCCATACTCTATGTTCTGACTATGACTCCCTGCCTTTTTCCATGACTATGGGAGCACCAGAGAACCTCAATCTCTGGCAATCCAGCCAGATACGAACAGCAGCACACATTTCATACTTAATACAAAGGGAAATGCCAAAGCTAATCATGGTCAGAGTGTATCTAAGCAGTGGCATCTGTCTGGAAGAGCCAAGATTATGACAAACAAGAGGCCCCCTCTCTGGCCAGTTCATACAGAGCTGGACTCACAAACGGCAGGAGTTCACAGTACAATCATGGTGTCAACATTATTCACCAGGAAGGGACACTATACAACGTACCAAAGGGACTTATGGCGATGATGACAGATCTTGGAGAGAAATGAGACATGTGACACAGAGGTGAAATTTGCCATGGAAATACTAGCGGTGCCTAAGTAAACAGCTCTGAGCGGCGGGCATCTCAAACACTATCATCTGCTTATGTGAGGAGGGACTGGACCGTAGGATGCTGAGAGTTCATGATATATCCGATATGGAAAAGGACTTCACAATGCTTCTCTAATAGCTGAAGAATATTCCATAAATTATTTTCATCCCAGATAGGATGCTGTAATATGATTAAGTACAAACCGTTTCATAGCAACAGACACCATATCGCAGACAGGAAGCCTGTGTGCCTCCCTCCAAGAAAGCATTAAAAGTTAGAATAGACAAACTCCAAGCATGGCTCAGAATCCTGTCATCCTGAGGCCAGCTTCCACAATGAGCTCGAGAGAGGGGACAGAGGACTCCCTATAGACCTCTGGCCTCTTCCTTTGGCCTTTTTTAAATGGCATTTTGAGTTTGATAGTTACAGGGGTTTCAAGACAGGACTTGGAAAGACTCGAAATCCGACGCAGTACGGAAGTTCAGCATGAGGTTCACCGGAGAGCGTAGGAGCAGTGTGTTTTCTTTGAGACCAAGTCTTTGCCTTTCTACTCCTCATTGTTCCAGTTTGTGTTTCTATTCTGTAAACACTGGGAATCCTGGGTGCCTCTCTAGCGATGATTCCACAGTAGAGGCAGCTACAGAGACAATGGCTTGTCAGGTATCTTTATAAGTAGCTATCAAAAAATATCATCTGAGGCTGGAGAGGAGGCTTGGCTAGCACAGAATGCCACAAAAGCATGAAGACCTTGGTCCTTAGAACTGTTGAAGAACACCAGGAGTGGTAGTGAACATGCTTTTGATTCAGCACTGGTGAATCAGAGCCAGGCAGATCTCAGTGGCTCACTGCTCAGTCTGCCTAATTGACAAGTTCCAGACCCCAGGGAGAGACCAGGTACAAAGTGGCTGGAGAGATGGCTCAGCAGTTAAGAGCACTTGCTGACATTCTAGAGTTTGGTTTCCAGCACCCATTTGACTGGCTTACAACTGCCCATACCTTAGCTCTAGAGGATCTCATGCCCTCTTCTGGCTTCCGTGGCCACTGGTATGCATATGTCATGCATACACATACACTTACATAAAAATAAATCTTAAAAAATAAAAATAGGGCCTTAGAGAGTTGGCTCAGCGGTTAGGAGTACAGACTGATCTTGCAGAGGACCTGAGTTCAAATCTCAGCACCTACATGGCAGCTCACAATGTCTGTAACTCCAGCTTTAGGAGATTCAACATCTTCATGTAGACATACATACAGGCAAAACAGCAATGCGCATTAGACAAGCAAACAAACAAATACATCTTTAAAAATACAAAAATAAGGGCTGGAGAGATGGCTCAGCAGTTAAGAGCGCCAACTGCTCTTCTGAAGTTCCTGAGTTCAAATCCCAGCAACCACATGGTGGCTCACAACCACTCGTAACGAGATCTGACGCCCTCTTCTGGAGTGTCTGAGGACAGCTACAGTGTACTTACATATAATAAATAAATAAATCTTTAAAAAATATATAAAAATAAAATAAAAATGGATGATATCTAACTAAAAAACAAGCAAACCAAACCAGAACAAAAACCCATGAGCAAGAACAGAGTGGATGGTCCTGGGAATAACACTAACATTGACTTCTGGTCTCCAAATGCATGAACACACATGTGGATACACATGTATAGATGCCAGAATTATGTTAACACACATTCATGCGCACGCGAGTGCGTGTGGGAGAGCGCGCACACACCCACCCACACACCCACACACACACCCACACACCCACACACACACACCCACACACCCCGGAAATAGTGGCCAGGACAGGAGTAAATTAAACTGATGTGTGTAGTTGTTCTCTATAAACCGCAATTAGAGTCTACGAGCGCTTGCAATGCAGCCCTTTGCTTTCTCCAATTAGACAGGAGGCTCTGCCGGAGGCTGATAGAAATCCTCTCGCCATTGTCTCCGGTGGCTGGCGAGAAGGGAGCTCAGTTCCTGCACCTGATTTGGCCTTTGTTTTGAACATGGGGAGCTAGGCTTGCAGCCGCTATTGAATACTGAGGAGCGTAGGAGTTAATGATACCTTGTGAGTCTACCAGCCGCATTGCATCTCGACTCAGGTTTTAAACTACACCCTCTTCCAAGTCCTCCGTGCTAAAGGTTGCACGTTGAAAAGTGAAACAGATGGTCTAGTTTTGTATTTCTTGCCTTTTACAACTTCTTCTGCAGCTCGGGGATCTTGGTCCTTTGGGATTTCGGATTATATTTCGGCCCTATTATATGTATATCAGTTTCCCTGGGAAGATGGCGCGGCAGAATTATTCAAAAACCCTTCCGGCCTAGTTTTTGCTGGCTCTCGTTGTGCTGTTGTGCTGTTCGTTTTAATTAAAAATATTCTAAAAGCAAGATTGATGTGTTTTCTATCCATCTAAAATAGAAACAAGTTCTGGGTTCCTAAGCTCTCCGGAGCCCTCTTTTCTTATGAACATGCCCTCTCTAATTTGCACCTCTGTTTGCACAATATAAACGGCCTTTAGAAGCCCTTCATTCATACAATGGTTTCAGTAACCCAAAGAAAATTAGTAGCAGGCAAAAGCCTACTTTAACTGACAGAGAGACAAAAATGCTAATTACCTTAAAATATTCTCAAGTGTCTATCGCTGGCATCCTTCCAGGTAAGGCTAAAAAGTGACCCCTCCCCCACGCTATTTACTAGTGCTAGGGGACATTGCTATTGATTTACATTCAGGCTTATATGTTTCTATTTAAATCCTTTCTTTGTGTTCCAAAGTATTCTTTATAACTAAGGCATACAATTTGTTTTTCTGCTTCCTCTCAGGTACACTTGAGAACTACCCATTTGCTATCAATTATGGATTTTTTTTATACATATTTTTTCTTTTGTTAAGATACCCAAACACATTTGTAGGACAAAGTACCTAAAATTCAAATCTATCTTATTTAAAAATGTTAATTACTGTAGATTGTAATGTCTTCTTTAAGTTTCTTTCAACTTTTCTGTGGTGATTAGTTCTTTGTCCAAGTTTATACTCTGAAGCATGCCTTCCTCTCAAAATGCTTTTTAAAGCAGAGCTTCTGATGCACAAAATAAGGATTCAAGAGACAAAATCAACACAACCTACTGTGTTAACATTCCAGGCACTTTGGAATTATTCTTGTAAAAGAAGTATTTTATTATGTATGCAACATTTTTCTTTCTTTCTTTCTTTCTTTCTTTCTTTCTTTCTTTTCTCTAGCATTTTCTTTTCTTTTTCTTTTTTGGCTTTTTTTTTTTTTTAACTAGATATTTTCTTTATTTACATTTCAAATGTTAACCCCTTTACTGGTTTCTCCTCCAAAAACCTCCCCCGTCCCCCCAACATTTTTCTTTCTTGTTTTGTTTTCAAGACAGTCTTGCTATTGTAGCCCTGGCTGTCCTGGAACTCACTATGTAGACCAGGCTGGTCTCATACTCACAGAAATCTGCAAATCACTGCTTCCTATGTGCTGGGATTAAAGGCATGAGCCACTGCATCCAGCTATACAACAACAACAAACAACCCCCCCCAATCAATTTATTAAAAACCTGTTGCTTTTATAGCATTTGCTTTGTAAAACATAAGGCAAAAGTGATCTTCTTTAGGAGTTAGCATATTTTTAGTTTTTAAATTATGTTTATATTTTTATTCTTTGTATGTTCATAGGTGCACATGCGCTATGGCACATGTGTGGAGGTCAGACAATTTGAAGGAGTTGGTTCTCTCCTTCTACAAATGGGGGCCACAGGTCAATCAAGCACCTTTACCTGCCGAGTCATCTTGGTGGCCATGAGGTCAGCTGAAATATCAAGTTTGTGTGTGTGTGTGTGTGTGTGTGTGTGTGTGTGTGAAGTATATAGGCACTGTCAACTAACTGATGGCTCAGAAATTTAAAAAGAACAGAAGACCAAAGAACAAGGTCACAAGTCATGACTAGGTAAAGAATTAATGATTAAAAAAATCCAAATTGTATTCAACTCAGTAATATGGCAATTAGCACGGTTTTAATGACTGGTAACAGATTAGAATAGACGTTTCTGTAAAGAAGGACAAAGGCAAATCACAGGAGAAGCGGCTCAGTTTCCTTAGCCGTGTGTGTGTGTGTGTGTGTGTGTGTGTGTGTGTGTGTGTGTGCGTGCGCGCAGATCAAACCCAGTGAAACAGCACCATACAACCACCAGGGTGGCAGTAACCAGAGGGACAGGTAGCACACAGAGCAAGAGAAGTAGAGGACACGCAGGCAGGAGTTGCGGCAAAGAAGGTAAAGAGAGATTGCCACCTTGGGTTACAGCTTGGCACTCGTTGAAAAGGTTACACAGACTCACCAGCACAACCCAACATCTTGCTATAGGAATCTACCCGAGAGAAATGAAGACACATGCTCACTCACAGGCATGCATTAGATTATTTATAGAAAAGAAACCCAGACCAACCCTGGGCTCTCAAAAGCATATGTGGGAATGTTTGTTTGTTTATTTGTTTGTTTGTTTGTTTGTTTTGGTCAACTTAACACAAACCTAGACAGAGGAAATCTCAACTGAGATGTTGCCTCTGTTACACTGGCCTGTGGTGCATTTATTGTGTTACATTTATTGTTGATTAATATGTGAGTGCCCAGCCCACTGTGGGTGGTGCTATTCCTAGGCAGCTGTGTCTGGGCTGTGTAAGAAACAGCAGAGGAAGTCATGAGGAGGCAAGCCAGTCAGTGCTCTTTCCTGAGTCTCTTCCTCAGTTCCCACCTCCAAGTTCCTGCTGCGGCTTTCCTCCATAACAGACTATAACCTGTAAAGCAAATATGCCCTGTCCTTCCCCAGGTTGTTCTTGGTCGACATTTATGGCCACAGAAAGGCACACAAGGACAATATGCTAAATAAAAAGACTGCTTGGCTGACTCCATTCATACGCAACGTACAGGAAGGCCCATCTATAGAGACAAACTCAGGACTACTTGAGGTTGGGGGAAGATTAGGGATTCACTCCATAGAAGGGGATTTTAGAATCATGGGAATGTTCTAGAAGCTGGACTGTGGTGATGATGCCTACATACCTGCACAAATTGCCTGCAGGTCACAGTGTTACAATTTTACTTATGCAATGTGTGCCTTCTATGCCCTGAAGATTATTCTTCAACAACCCTGATAAAGAAAGAACAAAGACTCAGTTCTTGGGGGTCTTCATGGGGTTGGGGGACTTCATGGGGTTGGAGGACTTCATGCGGTTGGGGTGCGCGTTTGCATCAGAGCTATCGTGCAATTGCAAGCTAGGAAATGCATCTGTCCCTAGATGTAACAGTTCATGGTTGGTAACATACTTAACAATTTTCAAACTTATTTCATCCCTAAGACCAGTGGTGTCAAGTAGATTGAACAAGTACTATGTAATATATAAAGATAAACACTTTTCTTTTTTTTTTTTTCCTTTCAGCTGTGCTCTAAAGAAACTTTAAATACATAACTTTTTGTGGTACTTAGAGGATCCACCCTAGGGTCTTGTTTACACCAGCCAGTTGTCACTCTACCCATAGAGTATATGGGAATAGAATATATTATATTCTTTAAAAATCAAGGCCATCTTGGATGGTATAATCTGAACTGAACAGAAAGCATTATCCCTGACACAAGGTCTCCAGATGTTTCTACAAAGACAAGTGGTTGGCTTGTAGAATTTCACTAAGGACACGTAAGTCCCCAGCTCAAGACTTATATAGGGTACTATCCACAGCGTGAGCTTGGTAGCACTGCCCTCAGCATCTCTACCTCTCCCATTTGAGCTTCTGATAGCTTCTCCAGAACTATTTGCATTTACAAATGTTGATATGCACACAATATAATTACATTATCAATTAAGAGCATAACAACTGTCATTACAGGGATGAAATATTTTCTGGCAGAAACAAAACTGCCAAAAATCAGAATGGAAATTAGTGTAATAATTTTGTTCCTAAGCAAATTCCTCTTTACTATTTCCCTGGAAAGCCCAAAAAAGGCCTTGAACAATTCCAATTTAGTTAAGGCAGAACATTCCAATGTTTAAAAACACGTGACTTGTAAAGTGTCCAATTATGTCATTTGAGAACGTATGTGGTATATAAATAAACACTCATGCGAAATACAAACCACACGGGCTTTGTTATTTTAATTATACATATGCATGACAGGCCCAAATCATAGCCCTTTAGATTTAGCAAGATTTAATGCTTCTGGAATCATCTCATTCTGATCTTTGCTCCTGGGCCCAGGTGGCAAAGTTGCTCCTGAAGGGTGGGCCTTCAAGGGTGAGTCTCTCAGGATTGCTTCCTGGAGCATCAGCCACCTCGACTACTCGTCTGCTAGGTTTGTCTGTGCATATAGCTACGCCGACTTGGCTTTACCAAGATACCAGTTGTTTTGTGTGTCCTGGAACTGTGACCTCTGTGATACAATGAATCCTAAACTCCTTTGGCAGGTGGTATTTAAGGGCCCCCTAATCATCTTCAAGCCGACACAACCTGTTTTTCCTAATCATGATGGAAATGTAGAAATAAACTGATTTCAGTGAATGGCCGGTTTTCAAGCTGTAAAGATTATATTGATGTGCACGATGTAGGACATGAAGTAGTGGGGTAGGGACAAGCCTATCTCTCTCAAGCAAGGTACCCGTTCTGATGTGGAACTCTCAACATGATTTTGTGATAGCCGCCAACACTTGGCGTTCTCAGATCAAAAGAAAGAAAGAGTTTGAGATAAAGTATTTTCTAGAACAGTGGTTCTCAACCTTCCTAATGTAGCAACCCCTTAATACAGTTCTTTATGTTCTGGTGACCACCCCCCACCCCCCGCAACTAAAAACTTATTTTTGTTGTTACTTCATAACTGTAATTTTTTAGCTGCTATAAAGTCATAATGGAAATATTTGATATGTGGCCCCCATGAAAGAGTCGTTTGACTCTTCATTGGGGTCGAGACCCACAGGTTGAAAACTGCTGTTCTAAAACCCTAATCCTAACTTAACAATCATTTAGTAAAACCACGTTGTCTGATGGAATATTTATCTAAATAGTTCATCCAGGTCACATGGTCTTTTAGGCTAGTATGCTCATTGACCCTTTTTCTGCGTTGTTAGTATAAAGCAACAACAAATAGATGTCCCCCCTCACCCCTCAAAAAAACCACCACCAACAAAATAATTTGTTTTGAAAGAATCTACTTACCTATCTGCATATTGTGAACAAACAATTATTGTATCTGTTGTGTATATCACTGATACAGAATGCCAAAAGTTAAGGCTTGAACTATAAATGATAAAAATAAGATAAGGCTGTATGTACATACACGTGGACCACCTTGAAGAGTGCCTTTATCTACCTTTTTTTTTTTTTTTTTTTTTTTTTAGTCTGAATGTGTATTACACATGTTCTTCTGTATGTGGGTCCTCATGTGCGAGGTTATAGGATGACCTTGGGTGTTGTTCCTCAGGCACCGTCCACCATTAAGAGTTTTCATTGGCCTTGGCTTGCTGGCCAGTGAGTTCCAGGGATGTGCTTACTTAAACCTTCCTAGCAATGAGATTAAACACATGAGGTTGTTTGTATAGGGTTCTGGGGTGTGAACTCAGGTCTTTATGCTTACACGACAATCACTTTAACAACTGTGTTACCTCCTAGGTCCTTATGTGGTTTTGTTGTTGTTGTTTTGTTTTTTGTTTGTTTTGTTTTTTGTTTTGTTTTGCAAACTTTATATTCTTGCTTTTTTGCTTTCCAGAGCACTGATGCCTTGAAAGGCACATGAGTAGTCAGTGGGTTGAGGTGACAAGAGCTCAGGGTTCCCTCCCCTCACATCTCTAGTCTTGTCTGGCGGCTATTCAACATTTTGCTTGGGTAAAAAAGTCCTTGGATACTGTGGTGTGAAAAACCACTGAGCAATGCAAAAGGTTTGGCTTCCATGCTGTGTGCTTTGAAAGTGCCCACCCTCCCTTCCTTCCTTGCTAGCCTTACCACTTAAAACATGCCATCTTAGGAGCCATTCCAGCAAAAAACCAAAGGCCAGATGAATAATTTCTTATTTATGCTCTTTTCAAATACCATAAATGGCATGCCAAATTTAAGTTCGTAGAGAACTTAATGCCTTAATAACTATACAAATATTAATATTTGATACACAGGCTCCCATAATATAGCCTAATCACAGTTGGACTGATAGGCTGCTAAGTGGGAAAATCCTGTTTAGACACTTGGAAGAGAAGAGGGAAGTGTTTAGTCCAACAAGCTTGATGGTCTTGTCAGCACCAAACTGATAACTATTTGGCATCATTTAATCTTTGCCAAAAAAGATTTTGTCGAGCAAAGGAACAACCAGAAACTTGGGTTAATCCTTCATATTTCTTTTTTGGTTCAACTCTTCCAACTCTTAGTCTATGAATGATCCCTCGGCCTGCTGGTTAAAACAGATTTCCTTTTCACTGCTACGTCATTAAGGTAAAACAAAACTCAACAGTGACACAGGGGGAAGAGCATCCTTCGAGAACCGCCACTGTATGCAGAAGGGGCCCGCCCTCCCTGGACACAACACAGTTGTTCTGGAAACAACTGTATAGCAGCAGGTGCCGCAGAAGTTTAAGGAAGAGAGTCTGCTGGCGCAGCCAGGAGGGGAGCCATCTCTCTCCGGTGAGAGCCTGCAGGTTGTGCCCCTCCCTGTCAACAGGATGATCACTTACAAAACGGAAGAAGAGCTTCTTTAAGTCTGGAAGCAGTTTTCATTCTCTCCTTGTCTTCTTCCCAAAGTCTCTGTCTTTCCCTTTTGACCTTGAGACACCCATTTCATGGGAAGGGCTCGTAGAGTAGAATGTCATTATGGCTGTGGACTTTCCAGGGGGTTGGAATACAGTCACCTTAAGATATTTTCCTTCTGTCCTTAAACATTACTGCCTGCCCCTTCCCTGAACTCCCTAAGGTCTTTCCCTGGAGTTCCCCTTGGGAAAACATCTGAATCCCTCCTCCCTTCACTAAATAGCACCTGTCTAGGATTCAAAAATATGGTAGTACTACCATAACACCAGGACATGTGTGTGGGGGTAGATAGGTTTTCTGAGAATGCAAATTTCTAGTGCTGCACTTAACATTTTTTTTTTAATTCCTTTTTACTTATGCATGTGTATGTGGTACTTGATACTTCGGTACTAGGGATCGAACCCAGCTCCTCTGCAGTAAGTACCATCAACCCGAGAGAGATCCTACCCCCAAATGATACACATCTTAAAATGAATTTTGGAAACATGTATATTACTGGGAATGTAGAACCCAGGACAGCTTCAGCACACAGTGGGATGCTTCTATTAAACAGAAGGGAGACGCCAGGGAGAATTAATTGCTTTCTTTAGGATCAACCTAAATCAATCTAAATTGTTCAGATCGTGTGGCTGCATCACACGGCTTTTACAGTGAAGACACTGCAGAGTTTCAGTCAGCAAGCCTTCTAAATGATGACAGTGTGCCACGGGGCTTCGGGACAGGCACTTCAGATCTGCTGTTTGGAGTTTACACTCTTCTACCTCTCTCTCTCTCTCTCTTTCTCTCTCTCTCTCTCTCTCTCTCTCTCTCTCTCTCTCTCTCTCTCTCTCTCTCTCTCTCTCTCAGAATACTGAACCCAGAATGCCTGATGGCTTAGAGACTTGCAAAAAACAAACGAAAAACCAGACAGCTGAATGACTGGATCTCAGCTGGTGTCAAACTCGCAGGATTGCTCAAGGGAGACTGGCCTGGGCTGGAGCCTTCCAGGAGAACAGATCTATAGACAACTCCCTGATTCCTCCACCCAGGTTTCTCATTCCACCTGGTTTCTCAAGAGCAGATCTTTTGGCCAACCTTAAGCTCAGTGGATCGGCAGGGCAGGCAGGAGGCTGAGTTCCAATTACCTTTGCCCTAATTTATTGAGGCCTTTAAAAGTAAATAAGTAAAACTTTGAACTCAAAAACATCGAAAGCTTTATGAGTGAGATATGCTACTTGCCTTCAAGGGTATCAAAGATCACTGGAATTAAAGTAACCAAAAAGAAAGAAAGAAAGAAAGAGAGAGAGAGAGAGAGAGAGAGAGAGAGAGAGAGAGAAAGGGAAGGGAAGAAGGAAGGAAGGAAGGAAGGAAGGAAGGAAGGAAGGAAGGAAGAAAGAAAGAAAGAAAGAAAGAAAGACAGACTGATAGAAAGGCCCTGTAGTTACAGAACTAGAAAGCGTGTCCAGACTGGAAGCAACTGGTTCTTGTAGCTTATTAACTTAGGTGGGGGCAGGCCAAGCACGGAAGTCCCCGGCTCTGCCCTTGTCTTTTTCTAATGGAGGATTCCGCCTGCTTCTGGGCCTTTAATCCTCCTCTGTTCCTTCTGAGTCTAGAAACAACCCTTTTAAAGCACGACCAGGGAGAGAAAAGGGGAAGATGGAAAATGGCTCTTGGGAACTCGTAAGAGAGAAAAAAAAGGGGTCAAGGGTGACATCAACTATTACAGGCTCACTCTGGAATCTGGGGGTCTGAACTGCAAACCAGGCAACGTGTGTGGTGACCTGTGCGAGCGGAACAGCGTGGCCTTCACAAAGCCCTTTCTTTTATCTCTTTATGGAGATGGACTAGCACCCCCTCATTTGGCTGTGAGCATGGGGGAGCTCCATTGCCGCGTGGTGCCTTGTTTGACTTTGTAGGTCTGGACCTGAGATTCCTGTGATTAAACTGGAAAGCAGTTCAGTGATCTTCGCTGTACGATGCAGCTCTCAATGGTGACAGGGGAAAGCAGGCCCTTAGGAAGGAGCTGCCTGGCCCTGCCAGCCCAAGGATGGAGGCTTCCAGACATTTCCAGAGGCCGAGCTGCTTTTCCTCCTCCAGAGTGATGGCCTGGCTCATGCATTCATGCAAGATGCAGCTAGTAAGCACTTTTCATGGGAGTGAGTGAGTGTGTGTGTGTGTGTGTGTGCGCGTGTGTGTGGCAGAGAGAGACAGAAACACATAGAGAAGTGTGTGTGTGGAGGGAGGGAGGGAGGGAGGGACGGGGGGGGGGGAGAGAGAGAGAGAGAGAGAGAATCACCTTTGCATGCAGACCTGCAGTGACCATGTAAGGAGGAAGGAAGTGTGGTGCAGATGCCCCTGTTCCCGCGCCTGTGCGCTCGGCTGGGGCCGGGCCCTCTTCTGCCAAATCCCTGGGGGGAGCTGACACATGAACTAGTTTCGCTTGTCCCCTGCACCTCCTCCAGCAGGAGCAGCAGGCTAGGCGGGGAGAGGTGAGTTGCTGTAAAGCCTTTCCTGCCAGAGCCCGCCCCTCGCCGGCCTGGCGGCTTCTCTGCAAAGGAAACATTCAGAACTCCAGAACGTGGCATGGGTCTTCCCTAGGGTAAATGCCTGTCAACAAGTCACCAGTTTTGGAAGAGCTAAGAGGAACGTGTTAGTTGCAGGAAGCCCACGGGAGGACTTTCCTGGAGAAGGCTGTTTACCAGGAGGCGCTGGTTTCCAGGTCCTCGTTAGTCTTGGTTACTGTGTTCGCCTTCTTGGCGATCTTTTTAGATCCATGCAATCCAGTGTTTCTACACACTGGAATCATTGCTAGCTGCGGTGAGGAGGTAGAAAGTCCCAGATTTTAAAGATACAGCTTTTAACCCAAGGATTGTGGCAGGTGGGTGGCAAGATAACTATCCAGGCCTCCAGACAGAAGGGAGACCTTGTAACACCTGCATGAGGTCCTGTCTGGGCAGGGATTCTCATCCTGGAGTGTTGCCCTTTGGGGACAGATGGCCTCTTTTCTTTCTTTCTTTCTTTTTCTTTTTTTGGTCCTGGAAGAGAAAACCCTGTTACACAGAGGATGGAGTGATTTATGCAGACAGTTTAAAGGGTGTTTCGCAGCTCTGTGGAATGCAAGAGGCAGCATGATTTGAAGGTACAGTATACTTAAGGGCAAGTGTGGAATGCACCAGATGTTTTCCTTTCCTACTTTTAAGCAAGTTTCAATCCATTTCACTGACGAAACCAGTTAACCATGTGCAAATGTGTAACTGCCTGAGCCAATCGGTCTCACCAAGGCTTCATGGAAGCGCTGACTTCTCTCAGCGCTTGGGATCTGGGGTCGGACTAAACTGGTCACTACCGAGTTCTACAGAGTAAATGTCTTCCTTTATCTCTTACATTTAAAGATAATGTATTTTGGAGGGAGGGGAGAACATGCCTTAATTATTTTCCTTCCACTGGAAATGATGATAATAAAACATTTGCATTGGAAATAATTTCTTTCTTTCTTTCTTTCTTTCTTTCTTTCTTTCTTTCTATCTTTCTTTCTTTTTTGTTTTTCTGAGACAGGGTTTCTCTGTATAGCCCTGGCTGTCCTGGAACTCACTCTGTAGACCAGGCTGGCTCCAAACTTAGAGATCCCTCAGAAATCCACCTGCCACTGCCTCCCAAGTGCTGAGATTAAAGGTGTGTGCTACTACTGCCCGGCTCGGAAATAATTTCTATTTTATAGAAATTAAGCTTTCTCCTTTGGAAATCATGGGTTTGGGGCAAAGTAAAACTGCAAATACACATATATGTATATATATACTGATGGGAACCGGCGACCTCGTCAGAAAGCACCACACACTAGGCCCTTTGGATGCTAACATATACATATATACATACATATACATATATATATATACATATATATATGTATGTATGTATATAT